>JAODPA010078133.1:0-27580 GCA_025585075.1 Nepenthes mirabilis | reverse complement strand
AAAGTGCCAATTACAAGTTACCTATTATGAAATCTTTTCATTATAGTCCCAAGTAAAGAATGGTTAAATACAACCGCCTCAATATACCCAATAACTCGTAAGAGAAAATACAACGAGAAATAATAATAATCAAACAAAATACACTATAGAAATTCATTCCAAAACAACATACCTGACCTTAGTGAAGAATGGAACTCAAATCACATTTCAACCAGATGCCAAACTTCTTTCTCTTCTCTCTTTTTTTCATCTCTCTCTGTGTGGCACTTTTTGTATGAGATTTGATTTCGAAATACCCTAAAATTACGTAGGTGTGATTTTGTACTACAATTGGCACTTAAAAGCCTCTCAGACGTGCCTCAAGTGCGAGTGCCCCTAGATTCAATGCCCAGGCGCACATCGCGCACGTGAACACAGCAATTTTCGCACGAATATCGCAATACCTTCTAATAACTATCTGTTTGCTATGGCACTCATACAGAAGTGACCAAAATCCAACAAATTTCATCTCATGACTTTGTGGGGGACCCTTTATCTTTATCGGCGACCATCATCACTTTTCCTTCGACAACTTCCCTTCTAATTGGATCCTGATATTGACCTCTACAAGCTTGAATTATACCATCTTCTACTCTATCAAACCTGGAGTATTTTCGCTCCCTTTCGACTTGTCCTTTGCAATAGAATCACTCTCTCTTGCACTCTTCCTCGGCCCCATCTTCCCGCCACATTGACCAATGCCATCATTAGTCACCTTAACGTTATCATTGGCAATCAAAATATTCATCAAGTACCGGTTTAATTGCTTACTTTTTCTTACCACAATTGAGACACTTTTGGTGAGTTTTTGTTGGCCTTTTTTGAACATTGTGCAAAAGCTTTCTTCATCGAACTTCCTGATTGAAATCACAATCAGCTGGAAATTCGAGGCATGTCTCGTGCCTTTCAACACGAGTTTCGTTTTATTATTTGTCCGCAAGTTAATATCTCCAATACCAACAACCCTCAATGAATTATCATTACCCATCTTTAATACCTCATAGTTCCCGAGCTTATAGGTGGTGAAAGGGACTTCATTGATGTCGCATGATATGAGAGGCCACTATCCATCACCTAATTCATCTCCTGGTTCGGAAAGCTCCATGTCTTCCCACGTAAACAACTAGAAGGTCTCCGTAGGAAGTAATAAAGGCCCGATCATTTTTGTCATAATCCCTCCTCTCTTAAAGCTTGCCTTCCCCCTTCTTCTCCTACTTCCTCTTGGAGTAATCTCATTTCATGTGACCATTTTTATCATAATAAAAGCACTCCAAGTCTTAAAGTTTGGACCGATTGTTACTCCTCTTCGATTTGTCACCTCTGTCCCTCATTCTTTTATTACCCCGACCATTAATAGATACTAAGAGCCTCAATTCCTCTAAAACCTCAATGATTCTCCCTGTCTTAACTTATCTATATGTAAAAAAGCGATGATCTCATCCAAGTTGAGCGTGTCTTTTACAAATGAAAATATCGTGACAATATGATTTTACGAGACCAATAAAGATATCACTAACACCGACACATTGTCTTCTTCCTTGATCTTCTCATTAATTGTCGATATTTGCGTTAATGTCCGATTGAACTCATTCAAGTGCTTTTTGAAGCTTGTCCCTTCTGAAAAACATAGGCCATAAAGCTTCTTTTTCACATTCAATATCGTCATCAAGGATTTAAACTTATATCAACTTTCAAGCTTCACCCAAACCTCTGTTTGACTGACAAGCCAATGAGTTCTTGAAGAATATCATCCGCGAAATATAATTTGATCGTACAATTAGTAAGATCTCTCATATGTTCTCAGATTTATTTGCCTTACTTCGAAGTGCTTTATCGTTCTTTCTTAAGTCAAGATATCCATCATTCTTCTTTACCAAAAGATAAAATTATTTTACTTATTAAATTGTTCAACACAAAATGACAAATCTTTGACGTTGACACCATCAAATCATAATTTTACAACCTCGTTTCAATACCAATTATTGGAATTTAACCTGAATACACACAACGCAACACAATGAAACAAAGTGTAACCCCCTGTCAAATGTCAACTACCAAATTCACGAGTACAATAAATACAATAATATATAATATTTTTAGCGTAAAAAACTCTTTTCAATTTAGAAAAAAACCACGTAACATATTCCGAACAAATCTATTATAAAAGTGCCGGTTACAAGTAACTATTTTCAAATTTTTTCACTATAATTTCAAGTAAAGAATGGCTGAATACAACTCACTCAACATACCCAACAGTTCACAAGAGAAAATATAATAAGAAATAAGAGTAATCAAACGAAATATACTATAAAATTCGATTCTAAAACGACGTACTTGACCTTAGTAAAGAACGAAAATTCAAATCGAATTTCAATAGGATGTCAAATTTCTTCTTCTTTATTGTTTTCTTCTCTCTCTGTGTGGTGCTCCTTGTATAATATTTGATTTCGAAATACTGTAAAATCACGTGGGCGCAATTTTATATTGCGACTGGCGCTCGAGCGCCCTTGGATTCAGTCCCCAAGCACCCCTTGAGCACTCATTGTACGCGCAAACATCGCAATTCTCGTAAAAATATTGCGTGACCTTTCGATAACTATCCGTTTGTTATAAAACCAACAAAAAGTAACCAAATCCAACAGTCTTAATGTTTCACAATTGATTGAATTAAGATTAGTATTGTTGGACCTTTTTGGAAACATCATATAAAAGAATCCTTTCATGATTGCAAAAAATGCTGGAGAACGGGTAATTTAATGAGTATTAGATAATTAAATTCTACTGCATTCTCTAAATGGAAGGATTGTCCTGGGCTCTCTGAAAAGGAAGGTCACTAGATGTTGATTTGCTTCATTTTGATATGATGCGTGAATTTTGATGACCTTGTAATTTGAGATAGTAATGTTGAACTTAAATGGTTGCCCAAAAAAAATATTCTTCCACAAAGAAGGGCTTGGACATGGATAATGATGCCTGTCAATTGGGATTGATATCCTCCCAAATTAAGATGGCAATTGTCAAATTATGTTATTATTGTTAAGATATGAGTCACTTTCGTGTGGGTCCATATTCAGTTGACAAGTAGATCAAAGGTTTGGTCGAACTCACATTGGTACAATATTGAGACGGAGTATTGTAATATTCGTATGAGCAACGAAACGGCTAATAGGCAACTAGGTGTTGAGTTGAAAGGCATCCAGCCAAACTACTGATCTGAGGGAAGACCGGCCGAACTAGAGAGCTTGATGACCGGCCGGACTAACGAGCCGAAGGCCGACCAGCCAGATTGCCTAATTCGAGCGGCGACCAAACTAGCCAAACCGAAAGACGACCAGTTAATGCCGAGTCCAAAGGTCGACCAACCGAACTAGCGAGACGAAGGCAACCACCGGACTTACCAGTTCGAGAAGTGACCGGAGTATTGAAATCCGAAGGGAAACTGGACTGTTTGAAGGATGACCAGCTGTCAGGCATCTTTAAATTTTATAAAAAGTGCTCAAAAACTCCCTTTAGGGTTTATAAAAGGGGTGTGCTTTTGAGAAAGATTTTAGACTTTTGCCAACCAACTTATAAACGGAGTGCTAGTAAGAAAAAGACAAGAGAATAGAGAGAAAAAAGAAACGGAGGTTTTTTCTTGACTCTGGAAATTTTTTATACACTCACTCCTACTCGAGTCCTTTAGATACAAGAAGTCAAGTTCTTATATTGGGTTTGTGTAACTATTTTACATAGTAAAGATTTGTGGACGCACAGTCCCACAATTTTTTTCTCTTGTTCAGAAAAGAATTTTCTATATAAAATTGCTTGTGTCTTAATTTTTGTTTAGTGATTGTCTTCGTGTGCTGTATTTTGTCGTTGTCACCATTCAACCTTCCTTATCGGTGCATCTAAGTCAGCGGCAATTTTACCCTACAGTCACAACCATCCCTTTCATTTCCAATAGTGATGCGGATTCCATACTCATCAGCTACGGCAGTTGGGTAACAATATTATACTACATATTTATGAAATGCGAACGTCTTTGTCAGCTCCACAAGGAAAGTGGTTAGTCGTGAATATTTTATCTCTTTTTTATGCAATGCTTGAATTTTGATAATTGTTTACTGGAGCATATTAACGTTGAGCTTCTTTGAATGTTAAAAAAGAGCCATGTTTGATAATGGCAAAATCAGTTACGAATGCATGCTAGATAATATAAATCCACCACATGATCAAGTTACAGAGAAAAAAAAAGGTTGTGCTGTATAACTCATTATAAATGAGAAGTAATTACCTGGCCATGTTGACCCGGGGTTAGGAGACCTGAGACAAAACTGTTGGGGCAAGTCACTCCCTTATGGGTGATTCAACAAACCGGTTCGTCATCGGAGGATTTTCGGAGAACAAATGATGGAATTCATTTGCTGAAAATTTAGAGAACATTAGCCGGTCAACGGGAAATGTTGACCGGATGGCAGCGAAGACGGCCAACAGAGAGGTTGGCCGGATGGCTGTTTAGGACGGTCAACAAGGAGAGTTGACCGGAAGGCGGAGGACGGTTAAGTTCTCCGGATAGTAGCAGAAGATGGTCAACAGGAAAGTTGACCGGATGGCTCGTGGAGAACGCGGACGGCCAACGGTTGGCTGTCTGCCAGAAAATCCAGGACAACGCCAGCTCAGCAGATTTTCTGGAGATCGTGATCTCAAACGGTTTTGCAGGAACGGTTTATTTTGGACAGAGCATATTCTTATTGTTAGAAAGGACAGATTGTGCCCTTTTCTTTATATAATGGAATATTGCCCCAGATCTCTTGTGTGACAGAGATGTGAGTGTGAGAGACGGACAGAGCAAAGATTTGTGAAGAACTAGAAAGGAGTGCTCCACCAGTGAGAAGGAGAAGAAAGAAAAATAGAGAGTGAGAACGAGAAGGTGTTTTCTTATTTGCTCTGAAAAGGTTTTCTTTGTTATTCTCGGGTGTGTAGCGGATACTCCATCTTGGAGGTTTGTAACCCATTTTCACAATAGTGGATTTGTTGTCGACTCTATTCCCGTGGTTTTTCCTTGGTACTAAGGTTTCCAAGTAAATCTGTGTGTGCTTCTTCTGTTCCTTTTTTTTCACTGTGTGTGACATGGTGTGACTGTGTGTCACTGTGTCTGACCGACCCTTTTGCCCCAACAAGTGGTATCAGAGATAGGCTCGTGAACCATCGGTTAGATGGCGTCGTCGGCAAAGAATGGGACGTTCAATGTGGAGCAGTTCAATGGGCAAAATAATTTTATCCTTTGGTAGGAAAGGGTGAGGAATATTTTGACCTGGGAAGGAACGGTAATAGCTCTTCGGAAAAAGGAGGAGAAGCCGGAGAAACTATCCGAGGAGCAGTGGCAGGAAAAGAGGGATCTTGCCAACTCCACCATTAAGTTGTGTTTGGCGGACAACACACTTCAGGAGGTCCTCGGACTGTCAGACCCAGCCGAGGTCTGGGAAAAGCTTGAAAGCCGGTACAGGTCCAAGTCCTTGACAACCAGGCTGTATATGAAGAAGCAGTTCTATGGCCTACGGTTGTCGAAAGGTGAGTGCTTTGAGAAGCACTTGGACGAGTTCAACTAGCTGTTAACGCAGATGTCGGTCCTTGATGAGAAGATCAAGGAGGAGGATAAAGCGTTGGTGTTGCTGGCATCCTTACCGGCCTCATACAATCATATCGTTACGACATTGCTGTTCGGGAAGGACACGTTGAAGTTGGACGAGATCATAGCTTCCCTGCTTATGAACGAGTCAAGGCGGAGGGAAAGCGATGAGACCTCAAGCTCTCGGGAAAGTGTTCTGGTGGCGACCGGCAGTCAGGGACGAGGGAGATCTGACCGAGGACCAGGTGGCAGGACGGAGAGGAGCAATAGCCAGAGCAAGCTTGAAGGAAGGAGTTGCTTTTTATGTGACAAGAAAAGCCATATAAAGAGGGACTGTCCGCAGAGAAGGCAGGACAAGGAGGCAGAAGCGATTGTCAGGAGAAAAGGGATCATGCTGATGATCAGGCGACTTTTGCTCTCTGTGAAGACCTCCTGGCCATCCGTGCAGGGGAAGCACAAAGCAAACCATACCAGGAGACGAGTTGGTTGATGGACAGTGGGGCCTCACACCATATGACACCAAGGAAGTCCCACTTCACAACTTACACGCCCATTGGCCACGGGGTGTTGAAGATGGGTAACGGTGGCTCGTCTAGGGTTGTTGGCATTGAGGATGTTTGCTTGAGGACAAATAACGAAAATACGCTCGTGCTAGAGGGCGTGCGACATGTCTCGGATCTAAGGCTGAATGTGATTTCAACCGGGAAGCTTGATGAGAAAGGCTTCAGGACGGCGTTTGGCGACGGCCAATGGAAGCTCACCAAAGGCGCCTCAGTAATGGCAAGGGGAAGCAGGACATCAGGGAGGTATCTGATGAAGGCCTACACTACCAAAGAAAATACCAAGGTGACCAAACGGGGCAGTGGTCAAGGTGGCAGGAGAGGACGCTCAAGTGGCAGGAGTGAACGTCCGAGAGGCAGGCAGAACCAGCAGGGCCAACAGCGGAGCCAGCAGGGTCAACGGCGGAGTTGATGTGGCGAAGGCAATGGAGAATGATAAGTCTGCAGACAAGGAGCTGAATGGGAGTGGGTTTACTCCAAGTTCAGTGGGGCGGAGGAAGGTGACATTCAGGCTTGCGGAGGCTAACGCCGGATTCCCAGTTGAGGGAAAGCTGCCGGAAGGCAGACGATGACAATCGCCGGGTAGAGGCGAGAGTGTCCCCCACAAGGTCATGAGGGGAAGTTTGTTGGGGTAAGTCACTCCCTTATGGGTGATTCAACAAACCGGTTCGTCATTGGAGGATTTTCGGAGAGCAAATGATGGAATTCATTTGCTGGAAATTTAGAGAACATTAGCCGGTCAACGGATGTTGACCGGTTGGAAGACAAATCCGGTCAATGGGAAAGGTTGACCGGATGGCAGCGAAGACGGCCAACAGGGAGGTTGGCCGGATGGCTGTTCAGGACGGTCAACAAGGAGAGTTGACCGGAAGGCGGAGGACGGTTAAGTTCTCCGGATAGTAGCAGAAGATGGTCAACAGGAAAGTTGACCGGATGGCTCGTGGAGAACGTGGACGGCCAACGGTTGGCCGTCCACCAGGAAATCCAGGACAACGCCAGCTCAACAGATTTTCTGGAGATCGTGATCTCAGACGGTTTTGCAGTAGCGGTTTATTTTGGACAGAACATATTCTTATTGTTGGAAAGGACAGATTGAACCCTTTTCTTTATATAATGGAATATTGCCCCAGATCTCTTGTGTGACAGAGATGTGAGTGTGAGAGACGAGCAGAGCAAAGATTTGTGAAGAACTAGAAAGGAGTGCTCCACCAGTGAGAAGGAGAAGAAAGAAAAACAGAGAGTGAAAACGAGAGGGTGTTTTCTTGTTTGCTCTGAAAAGGTTTTCTTTATTATTCTCGGGTGTGTAGCGGATACTCCATCTTGGATGTTTGTAACCCATTTTCACAATACTAGATTTGTTGTCGACTCTACTCCCGTAGTTTTCCCTTGGTTCTAGAGTTTTCACGTAAATCTGTGTGTGCTTCTTCTATTCCTTTTTTTTTTCACTGTGTGTGACGTGGTGTGACGGCGTGTCACTGTGTCCGACCGACCCTTTTGCCCCGACAAAAACACTGGCCCAAGCCATGTGTCTGCGTGTTGAAGTTGGTATGAAGGTCCTAAAAGATGGGGCTCAGCCCCTTACCTCAGACGGTCATGGACAGCTTTAACAAGCAAACTGGCGACAGAATGTGGTGTTAGGTGGTTTACCTTGTCGAAATTAATAGATTGTGCTCTCTTCCTGCAATTGCGTGGCCCCAGTTTATCACATGAGGGTCATTCCCAGCTAACTCCATAAACAGTATCATTGTGAAGAAGGCTGATTTGGAAAAGTTTACATTATCCATGTCTCTCAGCATAATTGGTTGAGCGATGATGGATGATTCATCAAACTTCATTGCGGCAAACATGGAAACTATGTTTACCTAATGGGGAGGATGCATCAAATTTCGTTGTGGTGAGCTTGGAACTGTCTATACTTGTGAGCAGCTTGCATGCTTGATTCTGAATGCTGTCGTTTTTCCATTTTTGATTATCTCATACTGAATTTCGTAGTTTTGCTTGAAAAATCTTCGTCAATAATCTTTTGCATTTCAACTGTGCATGCAACTGAAGTTTTTAAAGAAGATGGAACGTGAAACAAAAAAGGCTTTGCATATGGCTCATACTCGTGTGCATAATATTTGTGTAGATTGATAAAACCTAAATTTTTCAGCTTCAACACCCACCCAACCACCCCACTTCCCCAAAAAAGGAAGAGTGGGAGTGCCTCTGTCTGAATATTAAATTCCATGATTTTCCTACAAAAGAAACTTCAGTGGAATGATTTCCTCTTTGTTTTGCACAAATGGGTGTTAAATTGATTATGTTCTCTAATATAAATAGAGTTGCTATGGAATTTGAAAAGAAGACACCCGCAGCCAACCTTGAGCAAGGCCGAGATATGGTGAAAAACATGATTTCAATGCCTAATGAAATTGAAAAGCTACGACCAGAGCTTGCCAATGCAGAGAAAAGAGCAAAGGCTGCAGCGGCTGCTGCAAATCCAAGTACGACATTGTCAACGACTTTAATGCTGTTAACTGTATAGATTCATATTGTCTTTTGAAGCTTCATTCAGTATCATGGGATTGGTGTTCTGATATTGAGGCTTAATTTCCAGATGACGAGAAAAGAAAAACAATTAGTTGTTTGAATATCTTGTTTTCCGTGCGATTCTGTATCCTGAGTCCAATCCCATGCTGCCAAACAAATTATGATAGAATCTAAAATAAATGAAACACCAGATATATACCTCTTCTGCTTGTGCTAGTGGTGATGAACTCACTATGGCGAACTATGCAAATCCAGGGATGGGATCTGGAGGAGTCTCGTATCTGGTTCAATATGGCATGCATCAGGTACTTTCTTATTATTGAGGCATCTTTGTAACTGGATTTGTTTCAAGTTTCTAAATTGCCTCATCAGCCTTGAAATTAATATATGTTGCTAGCTTCCAATAGCATAAGATTATTGAACGAATTATCAGACTGCACAGATCTTTGGGGAATGTAGTTTTATTATGTCAATTGGGTTTCTCTAAGGTATCTTAACATGCTATAGCAGTGGACTATGGTTCCTACTGTGCCAGTAGGAAGGCTAGGTGAAGACACACTGCTCTAGCCACCTCCAACATCCTCTGGGGAGTGATGTTTACTTGCTGAAATATCAGCTGAGATACCTGCTGCTTGCTAAATTCTGCCATCCCTCCAACATGAAGAGGATCTGGTACGGCTGTTAGCTTATGTGCCGATTAGCTTATCAGATTGCTAAATACCTGCTGTACACTGCTGCTTGCTCAATTGGTGCCGATTCATATGCGTTGTGGTTCAGAGATTTGGTAGTCTAGACAAGCATTGATCCTTTTGTGCATTGTTCTATAAAGAGCCCTCGAGCCGGTGTGTGGGTGCACGCCCATCGGGTGTAAGTTGTTACCAATCCTACTGCTCAGCATGGACACAGTCCAAGTGCTGCTTATGGTCCATTTGATATGCAACCAACACATGCTCAAAGTTGAGGTCTCAGCATAGTAGAATGCCCACCGCACCCTTGTAGTATGGAGACAGAAGAAGTATGGGATAGGACAACTGCCGGTATCATTAGGGTGCCCCCCCCCCCCCCAACCCTCTTTTTTTTTTTTTTTTGTTTGGAGGGGTGGAGGGGGGAGTTTTTCCTCATTAAATTTGTTTATCTCATGCGTGTAATACTCTGAAACTTTTATGTCACTCCTGCTAACTAAATTTTCTAATTGTTTGAAAGATTAAAATTTAGTGATGAGAAATAAATGTGGAGATTAAACCATAACACTAAAATGTAAAATAAAATTTTATCATTTGTATTTTTTTTACTCAATTTTGACCATTGAGACAATCAAAAAAACTCAACTAGCGAAAAAATCTTAATACATCCCATATTAGACCTTGCATGTTACTTGGTTAGGAGAATCGAAGTTAAAAAAGCTCGTGGTGTTGATTATAATCTACCTTATTTTGTTAAACAATTATGACTCTTTTTTTTGTAAATATCTTATCACCAAAAGTGAAATTACTATCAATCGGTGTCTCCGGCTGCCACCCCCGGCCAGTAGCGGTGGTTTTGAGCTCCATTCAACAAATACCGCTAGAAACCCGCCAACACTGGCCACATTGTCGTACGCTATCCGGTTAATCACCATGCGGATTATCTGTAATTATAGTTTCCACTTTGAAAATTTTCTCTCTTATTGCATTAGTAATTTTTTACAATTTATGTAGAATCTCTTCACATTTTGTTCATAATAACTTTCATTCCTAACGAAACTTATTTATATTCTCTGTCTTATACCGGAAAAGTGAACAATAATAGTAGTAGTAGTAGTCCTTTTGGGGCGAGCATTGCTCCCAATAAATCTTTCACTAATTATCTATAACATTTATTTGGACAGGAAAGTAGAAAAAATAAATAAGAAAGAAATAAGTAGAGGACATCTTTAAATCCTTTCATCAATGTAGGTCTGAGCCACATGCTTCCTAAACCTAAATAATGAGTCAAAACCCCTACAAATCAATCTAAGAAATAACATTACAAATCTAAGAATAAAATTAGCATACATCAGCATGGTAAGATTGCTTATTAGTTCAAGTCATAACTAAGTCGCATTTATCACTAATTTGATGTAAAAAATAACCAAGATCCAATCAATCAAAAATTTAGAAAAATATCAATGGTAATATATATATCTGGACAGACGTTTAATTAAAAGCATCATCATAGTGAGGTCAGCAGCATTGTGCTCGTAAAAGACCAACCTAGTTGGGGAGGAGAATGCGCAGAAGAGTGAAAGAGAGAATTTATTTTGTAACATTCACAGACGAAGAGAGATGTACACACATTATAGTTTCACAGCTGCATGAACTTTTGTCCCCCATCAACCACCCCCGAAAATACATTAATAAGAAACGTTGGTCAAGATTGATTTCCAGCCGCAGCAGCACGGCTACGCCATTTCTTACGAACCATCAATTAAGGGGTAACAGGGGGCACCCCCCGTCTCCATTGAACCTCCAAAGGAGCAAGATAGAAATCAAATATGTAATCTTAACAACAGCGTTAAATTAACTGTAACGCATTGAATAAGTATTCAAGCCATAACTGACTATTATCCTCACAAAGAAGTAACTGACTAAATCACGTCACAATCAAACCCCACAGCATCATCGCCGTCGTTGCCAATGCCACCACCCAGATCAACACCGGCACAGCAGTGGTGGTACTGCATGGTCACTGCTGACACTGTTGCTGTCGCAGTTTACCACACCACAACCACTTTCACCACCAGCACTATGAAGATCAATTCCCACAACTATGAAAATAAATAATTTCACTTCCCTCTTATTAATTATTCATGTTCCAAAAGTCTACAAAAACAATGCAGCAGTTCGAGTATTAAGTATTCCAATGTGTACTTATTCCATCCAATCAAACAATTAATTTCGTTTCTGGAAATTGCGAGGCAAAAGGAAAGGCCAGAGGAAAATATAACATCGAAAAAACTACAGACTAAAATTTCCAGTATTTTCTCTTCCATCAAGTTTTCATTTCTGCAATTCAAATAGAGCCCTACTTTCTTCCCCTAGCTCAAGGGAGGGGGGAATTTCTGATTGTCAATGTTAATGTGGTTTCTCAGGACACTCCAAATGATCCGAACTTGTGGCTGCAAAAAACTTCAGATGAAGTGCGAATTTCAAATGCACAGGCATGAAATATCACGTCAAACTTGCAAGTAAAAGTTCTAGCATATATCGATGATATCCAAGCACAATCCTCCTACTTATAGAAGAAAATTCAACTTTGAAAGAGCAGCACTCACCTGATATAATTAACCTACCTTAGCAGCAATTTGGAGATTATCCATCTCTGGTACATAGGAAAAAGCAATTTGTAGATTATCCACTTCCCTCTAAAAAGGCATTCACATAGTTCAAATCAATCCCTAACAGAAAATAACAGCTCCTCCAAGCTGTGGACTAAAAGTAAAGGTGTAAAGGGGTACTTGCTCAAAGGAGGTGAACAACCTACCTCCTTATCTCTCCTTTTGTGAACGAGAGCGAGCGCGGGAGGAATATAATTAAGTCCCCCAAGACAACAATCGCAGTTTAAGTCCATTAAAATGTTCCATTGAAGTTCTCAGTATGGTCGTGCTCGGTTTCCACCACGATCATGCCGATCTGGACCAGACCCTCCATCCCTGTAATCTCTGCGCCGGTCACCTCCCCCATAACTACCTCTGCCTCCACCCCTATAGCACAGACAAATCTACCATTGAGGCAATTTATACTTGGCATACAAGCAGGACAGGTATAAGCAAATAGCAATACGTGATGAACTGCATGAAGTAAACATTTTTTGCTGCTATATCGATATGAAGATCTCTGGTTCACATTTTTCCCAGTAACCAGCCCATTTGAAGCATTGTCTAAATAAATTATGGATTGCACAACTGAGCCCCCAGCCCACTTCTCGTAAGGCTTTGCCAAATAACTGTAGAAGACATGGCTATGAGAGGGAAAGAAGAGAAGAAACAGAAATGTAATGGCATTTGGAGACAGGTTTGTGAAGTGAAAAATGGAGAGAGACAGGCATAGGCCCCATAAATAACCCAGTAAAGGCAATTGTCCTATGAATCCATCAAATTCTGACTGTGAAGGGCATGAATAGCAGCTCAGCCTGTAGAGGACCTACAGATTTTTCAGAGCCCCATATATGGCTCTCCCCAATCAGCATTCAGCCCTTATCTCAAAAGTGCAAAGGATGGTGAGACAGAGGAAGAAAGTCGTCTAGAACCAATCCAGCTAACTGTAACCTCAGAATTTTCATATGCGCAGGATTCAGCATCAGGTCCAAACATCTACAAGGCTAAAAGAAAGCAGAAGTTGAGAGTACTATGACACAACTAAACATTCAAATAAAATAAGTACAAGACAAAATATATGATTACCGATAATCTGATAAAAATACGATGGCTTAAAAAGTGGTCAACGTCATGATGACTCATAATACACAGGTATTCAACTCAGTACAAATTCCATTTATATAGCTATTAACTGCACCCAATTCCAACAATGTCGAAGCTGTATATCAGCAATCTTCTCATGTAAAAGAAAAATGACACAAACAAACATGTTGTCAAAGGAAACGATGGCTAGAGAAAGTCAATTAAGAAATAATTAAATTCGAGCACCAGAAGGGCATGTAGGTCAATGTAATCACTTTTGTTCAACACCAGGACATTCTCATACATGATCTCATCCGATCATCAGTCCATTCAGAGATATCAACAGAAAAATAGACATCATGGAAACAGATTGCACACATCCAAATATAAGACAAAAATTAACTGATGCAACTACGAACCTAAGAAGGCAAAGGACAATTGCAGCTTCAAAGTTAAGGATGCAAAAAGGGGGAAAAAAAAAGCAACTTTCAAATTAAGGATGTGAGATGACAAAATACCCATGGCTGTATGAAGATGGAGCCCTTGGTGCAGACTTCTCCGCCATTGCAACACTTATCTTATAACCTCTCAAGTCATGGTCTGGTGCATACAATTCATCCTTAGTATACTTCCAAACACAGATCCAACATAACATAACAAAGAGAGGGCAACAGAACATACTGTTAAAGAAACCACCAGCAGAATGTGCTGCAGATGGATCCTCATAAGACAAAACTGCATCTCCCTTGCTATTACCCTGTTCATCAGTGTATATTTTTATGCTCCAAGGCCATTGATCCTTGTAGCCTCTCTTTTGCTTAATTCTTGCAACCTGAAAAATATATAGCCCACTTTCTGTCTTAACTACCAAATATGGATCTCATATTAAAAAAAAATTTGAGCTAGTAACTCTTCCAAATCCCTAATTTCTCAAGCCTATATGTTGTAGAGTGGTAATGCATGATTTACAAATTCTATTCACAAATCAGCCTCAAATCAATTTTTCTAGCCAGATAGAGGAGTTAGGCTAATTAATAAAATGAAAACAGAAATTAAAAAAAAACACAAAAACAGAGACAGCTTAGTAGTAGACAGTCACACTTCATAGAGTAGCATAAAAATGTGTAAAATACAGGTATTATGAATTATCATAACAAGTACACTAAGTGGTGATCCTTTCTGATACGTCTTTGGATACGAACTTCAAACAGATTCGGGCTGATCCGCTTGTCTGGTTCCGGCTCCATTCACCGAGTTTAGATCCTGCACACTACTAAAACGAACAGGAGGTCAGTGTGTCAGCGAAAAGTTATTCTACCGAAAGCACTCCAACGCTCAAGTCAGTAAACAGCCTTCGAAATCTGAGAAGGTAACTGAAAATGAGAATTAAGAGGGAGAGTGTAAGAGTGCGTAGGTTTCCAGATAAAAGAGTGGCAACGCCGTCTCTTGAATCTGGGCGGTGGGTGAAGGTAGTAGGCGTTTGTCAACAGCAAGAGCGCCTGTATGCATTTGATTTGTGTTCTTTCCCTTAATGCGTTCGCAGAGAGAGAGAGAGTACGAAATTATCATGAAATGCCTAGTCGAGAGCGTATGTTTCTTTCGGGTGGTAAAAAGCGTAGCAGTAGGCGTTGTGCGAGTAGTTGTTCGCATGCCCTGAGCGAAGACCCTATGGCTCATTTTAATGGCGACAGGGTGATCTTCCTTGGTTGGAATGTGTGATCCCCTGCGCTATGTTTAGGCGGCCTTCCTTGTGAGGAAGGCACACGTGCCTAATTAGCTGAAATTATTTCCTTCTCTGGCGGGCAGCGGCTTTCCAAATTTCCTGCCTTCCTTTCGAGTATATTACCGTGGGAAGGCTCCACTTGGTAGGAATTGGGTAGATCTAGCGCCTTCCTTATGGGAAAAGCACCGATCTTGTCAACATCCTTTTTGGAGCTGGTTGGATTTATAGAAGGCGCAGAGTTAGGAAAAGAGCCGTTGCTAACCACCTGCTGGAGTGTGGGCCCAAGTGAACCAGGCCCGTGAAAAGCCTTTTTATTCTTGACCTGTTGCTACAGTGACTCTGGTTAACACACGGATTGACCGTCCTGAGCGCAAGTAGGCCGCCTACCTGTGCCTCAGTCGATCAACACTGGCATTGACCGTCTGACGCGTGTTCGGGCCTCTAAGGAATTCGGCCCTCGTTTCCCGTTGGGCCAACGTTGACCGTTCAACAGTGGATCTGAGCCGCCTTTGACTATTGGGCTAGCCCATTTACAGTGCACCCATCACTAGCGCCCCCATGTCGGTGGCCAAAATTCTGGTCTCCAGCATGTTTATGATGGGATACTCCTTACTGTCCTTTGCTGCTTGAAAATTCTGGAGAACTCCACGAAAGGGTGAGGCGTTGACCGAATCTATTGACCGTCCTGGTCAGATCCGAAGAAGAAAGTTGACCGGATCTGTTGACCGTCTCTAGTCAGATCCGGAGTAGAAAGTTGACCGGATCTGTCAGATTCGAAGAAGAAAGTTGACCGAATCTGTTGACCGTCTCTGATCAGATCCGGAGAAGAGAGTCAACTGGATCTGTCGACCGTCTTTGGTCAGATCCAGAGAAGAAAATTGACTAGATCTGTTGACCATCTATGTTCAGATCCAGAGAAGAAAGGTTGACCGGATCTGTTGACCGTCCCTGGTCAGTTTCGGAGAAGAAAATTGACCGAATTTGTTAACCGTCTTTGGCCAAGTCCGGAGGAAAAAGTTGACCAGATCTGTTGGCCATCTTTGGCCAGATTCCGGAGAACTTTGTATGAGCCCTGAGTAACGCGTGGCCATTAGTTGGCCTGTCAGGTTAAAAGTGGACACATGTCTTCACACGGTTGAACCACTATCCTAGCCATTAATGCGTCAGAAGATTTGCTTCAAAAGAGGCCCATTTGGGATGCGACAAGTGGCAGGAATGATGGCGTGCCTTCTCGAAGAGGTTTAAGGCGTTTCACACCTTACCGTTTAAGTTTCCCTTCTTTACACTTAGTATTTTCCACGCCTTCTACTCTACTTCTTCGTCTTCAACCTGCTTTTATTCCAAAGAGAAAACCCTAATCCTTCTGTAAACATAGCTTCGACCTCTGTTGCCGATATCCCTTCTGTTCTCCGAGAGAACGACGTAAAAGAGCTGTGCATTGAGTTCAACATCTCCAAAGACATCGCGTGGAGGGTTCCAGACAATGACGACAGGGTCTTCTCTCCGTCGGCGGGACACGTAACAGTGTATGAGGCCCACCTGAGGAGTATTCTCCGTCTTCCTCTTCCGGACGACTTACAGTCGATCCTCCAGGCTTTGCGTGTTCCTGTCGCCCAGCTCCACGCCAATGTTGTACAGTATATTTGCACCTTTTGTATCTTTCTCCGTAAGCATTCTAGACGGTTAACGATGCCTATGGTGAAAGGGCTGTTCAAGATAAACTGGGGAGGAGAGTGGATATCTCCCTGGTTCCACGTAGTGGCCTAAAGGCTAATATGGCCATCTACGACTTACTGAAGAACTAAAAGAACCGGTTCTTCTTTGTAAGGATGACTGAAACCTGGCCCCTGACAAAGGATTAGGGCCAGGTGCCGGAGGTTTATACGGGGACGTCGTCTGTGGCGGAGATCGCATCCTTGGAGGGGCTGACCAAATTGGTCAAGACCCATCTCTCTGACTTCAAGAGAGATTTCTTGGTCTCTAGGGCAGAGATCAAGAAGGTAAACTGGGAACCGCCTTCCCCTGTTCAGAAGCTCAAGGTACAGCCGCCGGCGGTTATGATTCGACCGGAGGACTCCAGGGGCCTGCTCATCTGTCCTCGTCCGACTGACGACGACTTCATCGGCCTAAGGCCCAAGAGGATGGCTGTGAAGACGCCCTCCTCATCGTCTTCAAGGCCCGACTATATCGCTGTCGGGATTTACAGCGGTCCCAACAGCGCCACCGGGATGGACAAGACGTTTGAGGACCTGCCGGGAACTGGGGTCGAAGGCGTTATTCTCGCGCAGCCTGGGCCACAGGTGGTTCTTCAAGCGGCGCCGACGGAAATTTTACCAAAGCCAGCCTGTAAGCCGCAGGCGGAAGTGCAGGAGCCATCAGTCGACTCACCAGCTATGCAGCTGCCGGCTAAGCAGCCAGTGATTGACCTTGATCCTCCTGCGGCTACAGTGGAGGCTGTCGCTGGGGAGCCTGCTGCCGCTGCGGACGACAATGATGAGGGGCTCCTGGAGGACATCCTACAGGAAGCCGCCGCCAGCTCCGCTCGTGAGGGCATTGCTTCCAGCCAGCCGCCGCTAGAGCCAAACTGAGAGGCCAGACCTAATAGGCCCGCACGGAGAGTCTAGGAGGTATAATTTTCTGTGATACTTTCTGCATAACTTCTCATTTAGAATTTCTGTTCTTTGGTGTAGAAAAAGAAGGTGCTAGCTGCCATTGCAAAGGTAATTGACCAGCAGGACCAGGTGATCTCTGACAGGGAGGCAGAGATCGCCTGGTTGGACGCGAAGCTGGCAGCTTCGGGGGCGGAGTACCGGTCGGATGCCGCCGCCTTGCAGACCGTTCTGGCTAATACAGAGGCCAAGAATGCTAGTTTGAAAGAGAAGAATGCTCGGCTGCGAGAGGAGAACGAGCGGATCACTGGGCGCCTTAGCCATCTTGGAGGGCAGCTGACGGAGCTAGAGAACCGCCTAAGCCTCCGGATACGCCCCTACGAGATTGAGCAACTGATGTGGTCGCGGATGTCGGAAGGAGTCAATATGTGTCGGCATATCGCGCGGCTTATTGACCCTAATTTCCTGGTGGACCTGCTTAATATGTCAAATAGGTCCGCCCAGACCCGCGAAAGTCTCGTGAGGGATCCGCAAGATGGTCAGGCGCTGCCTCCGCCGCTTCCCTAACTTTTTGTCAATTTTTGGTCTTCCCTTTGTATCATGTATAATGTAATACATTTGAAAGCAATAAAATGATAATTCTCCCACTTTGTGTCTATTTCTTTTTACTGCTTTATGCTTGCATGTTTGCTGTACTGGATGGCCAACTCAATTGGCTGGCGACCATTGCATTACTGCCAAAGAAGTGAAATCCTTAGGTTTTTTTTGTAGGCGGCTGTGTGTGTTAGCCGGCCTAATAATGGCGACTTGTGAGTGAAGCCTGGTGGCGCTACCAAAGTACTGACTTGGGCGGCCAGCCTTGGAGAAGAATTTTTCTCCCTTCGACCATCGTTAATTGATCACGCTATCTCCTCGTGGAATAGGTCGCTGCATGTGTTGTGCTAACCCCCTAAGATTTTGACTGCTAACGGGCCACTTGGATGACCAAGGTTTAGATTTGACCACCTATAGGCCGCCTGGATGACCAGGTTTTAATACGACCGCTAATGAGCTGCTCGGATAACTGAGGTTCATACTAGACCGAGGTTCATACTAGACCGCTCATTGACCACCTGGATGACCAGGGTTTAAGTACGACCGTTAATGGGCCGCTCGGATGACCAAGGTTCATATTCGACCACTTATGGGTCGCCTGGATGACCAAGGTTTAGTAACGAGAGGGTGAAAACCCTCCCGACTTAGGGGCAGTTTGGGTCGGGTAAACCTGCAAGGCAAACACATATATATACATGCACACAGAAAAAAGAAGGCAATATGCTAAGGAAATGCTTATTTTGACTGATTGAAACAAGCAGGCGAATGAGTGCACTTAATAATGACTGACCTAGGTACATACCTAGGTCCCTTATCAGAAGTAGCGTTTGAGGTGGATCGCATTCCACGTTCGTGGGACCAACTTTTCGTCATGGTTTTGGAGTTTGTACGCTTCGTTTCGCAGGACGGCGGAGACTAAGAAAGACCCTTCCCAATTAGGGGAGAACTTGTTGCAGCCAGCGAGCTTATCTGTGGCCTCGACGCCTCGTAGAACTAGGTCCCCAACATCAAATTGTCGCGCATTTACCTTTTTGTTGTAGTATCGGGCAGTTCGATGTTGGTAGGCCGCTGTCCGTATTCTACTGGCGTCGCGGGCATCCTCCAATAAGTCTAGATGTTCCCTTATTTTCTGGGAGTTACCCTGTGGGTCAAACGATTCCACCCTAAGACTTAGAAGCCCGATTTCGACTGAGATTACCGCTTCAGTCCCATAGCAGATGCTGAAGGGTGTCTCGCGCATTGATCTTTTGGGGTTGTCCGGTAAGATCAGAAAACTGAGGAGAGCTTGTCTACCGAGGAGCCCCCTGCATCTTCCAGCTTGGTCTTTAACCCGTGGAGTAGCGTTCGGTTCGTGACCTCTACCTGTCCATTCGCTTGGGGGTATGCCACCGCAGTGTGAACCAGCTTGATACCAAAACTGGTGCAATACTTGGTGAAACGTTTCCCAGAGAATTGGGTCCCATTGTCTGTCACGACGACCTCTGGGACATCAAATCTGCAAATAATGTTCGGGCGAAGGAATTCAAGAGCGTTGTGCTCTGTAATTTTTGCCAGTAGGATGGCCTCAACCCACTTGGTGAAGTAGTCGATGCCCACGATGATGAACTTCCTTTGCCCTGTGGCAATGGGAAATGGGCCGAAAATATCGAGCCCCCATTGCGCGAAGGGCCAAGGGGCCCAAAGTGTTTTCAGGTCAGCGAACGGCTGATGGTGAAGGTTACTGTGAAGCTGGCAGCTTTCACACTTCTTCACAAATTCGAGCGCGTTCTTTTTCATCGATGTCAATAGTAGCCCTGCCGCATGATCTTGAAGGCTAAATTTTTTCCGCCAGCATATGCTCCGTAAATCCCGAGGAGCACTTCGCCCAAGGCGTAGTCAACCTCTTCGGGAATTAGGCATCAAAGATATGGGGTTGAGTAACCACGGCGATATAGCCACTCATCAACCACAGTATACCAGCCGGCTATCTTTTTGATTCGCTTAGCCTTCTCTGCATCTTCTGGCAATGATCCGTCAGCCAGATAGCTAAGGTAGAGCGTCATCCAGTTTTCCGCTTCGGAAATCTACATCGCCTCCTGCTTCTCTATGCTGGGAGCGTTTAGAATTTCCCTCGTGTCCCTCGGGTACAATTCTGGATTTTCAGCTGTAGCGGCTCTAGCCAGTTGGTCCGCCTTCCAGTTTTCAATTCTAAGAACATGAACCAAGGTTAGTTTGTAGAAACCCTGGGCAGCCTCCCTCGCCTTTGCCAAGTACTTGGCCAGGTGAAGGTTGCTTACCTCGAAGTTTCCGTTAACCTGATTAACAATCAGTTCGAAGTCGCTGTAGATCGCCAACATCTTGGCAGAACACTCCTTTGCTAATCGTAATCCGGCTAACAGGGCTTCATATTCGGCAACGTTGTTGGTTGCCGGGAAATCGGGTCTGAGGGAATACTTCACTTCAAACCCATCTGGGATCGTGAGAACCACTTCGACACCCCTACCAGCGTCCGTAGGCAATTCATCTACGTGGAGTACCCACTTTGGAACTCCGTCAAGATGTACCGCACTTTCTCCGGGCTGTTCTTAAAGAACTGGGGTTGTGGTCTCAACAATGAAGTCAGCCGGAGCCGCGCTTTTACAACAGGTCTGGGCCGGAATTCAATGTCGAACTCGCCTAACTCAATAGCCCACTTTACCAGCCGTCCAGAAATGTCGGGTTTCTGGAGTATATTTTTCAGATGCTAGTCAGTAAGGACCACTACACGGTGCACCTGAAAGTATAACCTTAACTTCCGCGCAGAGAATATAAGTGCTAAGGCCATCTTTTCTGCGCGTGAGTAGTGGGTCTTTGGGCCGGTCAACGTTTTACTCACGTAATAGACCGGCCGTTGAGTGCCGTAATCCCGGCGTACGAGGACGAAACTGAGAGATACCTCCGACACCGCCAGGTAAAGATACAGCTCTTCTCCGCCCTTGGGCGACACTAGCAATGGCGGGCTGGCCAGATACTGCTTTAATTCATTGAAGGCTGTCTGGCAGTCTGTTGTCCATTGAAACTCGTTGGATTTTGCCCCTCTTAGGGCCTTAAAGAAGGACTGGTACTTGTCGCCAAACTTCGCGAGGAAGCGAGACAACGTTGCTAGCAGTCCAGTCAATCGCTGGACGTCCTTTACGCTCTGCGGGGGAGCCATATCTGCAAGGGCCTTAATCTTCTCTGAGTTTGCCTCAATCCCCCGTTGGGAGACGATGAAACCCAGGAATTTACCAGAGGCTACCCCGAAGACACACTTAGCCAGGTTCAGCTTTATGTGATGCTTGCGGAGCACCTCAAACAACTCAGTCAGGTCGCGGATGTGATCGCCGATGACTCCGCTCTTGACGAACATGTCATCGACGTAGATTTCCATGTTGCGACCGATCTATTTTTCAAATATCTTGTTGACCAGTCATTGATAGGTTGCTCCAGCGTTTTTCAGTCCGAAGGGCATCACCTTGTAGCAGTAGGTGCCCTGATCCGTCATGAATGAGGTGTGCTCCTCGTCTTCCAGACTCATCCGGATCTGGTTATAATCCAAATAGGCGTCCATGAAACTTAGCAGCTTATGTCCGGCCGTCGAGTCAACCAGCAGGTCGATCCTAGGCAAGGGAAAGCTGTCCTTTGGGCAGGCTTTGTTGACGTCAATGAAATCGACGCACATCCGCCATTTCTCATTGCTTTTCTTCACCAGAGCGACGTTAAAGAGCCAATCTGGGTAGTGAACTTCTCTAATAAATCTTGCGTCCAGCAGTTTCTTCCACCTCCTCCCGGATAGCGATCAACTTTTATATGAAGTGGTTCCTCCGCTTCTGCCTGATGAGCTTCCGGCCAGTATTAAGCCCCAACTTGTGGACCGTCACCTCAGTCGGAATCCCAGGCATGTCCGCTGGAGTCCACGCGAAAATATCAACGTTCCGTCGTAGGAACGCGATCAATTCATCGCGCAATGTTCCTGCGAGTGAGCCACCAATCTGTAAACACCTTTCCGGTTCTTCCGGATTTATGGGGACTAGATCTGTGGCTTCGCCGGATTGCGCTTGCTGCAGGGTTGTCTTGTCTCAATGATCGAGTTCCCCAACCGCTCGTGCTGCCGCTAGGGGCAATTTGAGACATGTAACATGTCCACCCAGTAACTTGGTCGCCTAACACCTCTCCTACATCGTAAGGCGTTGGGAACTTCATCTTGAGGTGTGGAATCGACATGACTACCCCAAACACCGTTAAGCACAGTCTGCCTAATATAGCGTCATAAACAGAGGATAGGTCGACCACCAAGAAGGTAAGCGTTCGACTCGCTGTTTTTGGATACGTGCCTAGAGTGACCTCCAGTTGGATTGTCCCTTGGACGAACACTAGCTCGTTGTCAAGGCCATACAATGGGCCCTCGGCAGATTTTAATTGATTCTTTTTAAGCCTAATTTAAAGAATGCATCCAAGTAAAGCAAGTCTTTTGAACTACCATTACCAATAAACACTCGCTTCAGCTGGTAGTCGACACTACCGTCTGAAACGAGCGCAGATACAACAAGGGGGTCAGCATAGGGGGACATTACATGAGTCAAATCATTATCATTGAAGCTAATTGTGTTGTCTGTCGTACGCTGCTTCCTCCCAGTCTGCTGCTCCTTGTCGGCGGTTGGGTTTTTGGCAAGTCGGGTGGTGACCATATTAACCACCCCTATCGCAACTCGATTTTGAGGAGAAGACGTCTCATGTCCTTCTTCACCAGCTGCTCCAAAACTCTGCCCAGGGCCCTCGACAAATTTGGTGAGGTGGCCCCTGCGAATCAGCTCCCCAATCTCCCTCGGCAATGTCTTGCAATCTTCAGTAGAATGTCCAGCAGAGCGGTGGAAATCGTAATACTTCAACTGGTTCCCGGTGTCCTTCAATGGTTTTGGCCACTTCAGGAAGTTTTTCCCGCAAATCTTCATAATGACATTTGAGCTCGTGTCCGTCAGGGGCGTAAAGCTGGTGGGCCCGTAATCTCTGCGTTCTGGCGGGCCGATTCTGTGCTACAGCCGGTGGGAGTAATCGCCGCCGCTGTATTTTCTTTTTCCCTATCCAGGGAACGAGCGAGGCTGGTCTGCCCGTTCTGGGCATTTTGCTTCGTTGGCTTCCTCAGCCGCTGTGTAAGCCCGAGTGATTCATTCCGCCTCCTGGAAGGTCTAGGGTTTTTTGTAGGCCAAGTGTTTAAAAAATTCCTCGTAGATCAGCGCGGAGATGAAACTTCCCAGCTTCTTCTCTTCCGTGATCCGAGGAATCCGCCTGGCCTCTACCACAAAGCAGTCCAGAAATCTCCGCGGGTTCTCTCCTGACTTCTACTTGATGTGGGAGAGGTGCCAGGGCTGGTTCTCTTCCAGTCGGCTCAAGGCATACTGAGCCAGGAAGAGATCTGTGAGCTTCCGGAAGCTGCTGATGGAACTTAAAGGGAGGTGATGAAACCGAATGCAGGCATCTTCCTTCAGTGTGAGTGGGAAGCAACGGCACGTTGCTGAGTTTTCCAACCCTTTTAGACTCAGATGGGTGCGGAAGTGATCCAGATGGTCAACTGGATCACTGCTCCCATCGTATGAGTCAAGGGAAGGCATCTTGAATTTGGTAGGCAGTGAACGATTTAAGATCTCTACTGTGAAGGGAGATCTATCAAGATCAACAGCGTGCTCATAGTCCTTGAACACGCAGTTCCAACTCTTATCCACCCGTGGATCTGCGCGAGCTGCGTTGGCAAATCTCTTAGAGTTAAGGTAAGCACTCAACTCTGTTTTGTCCCCGGATGGTCCAGTAACTGGCCGGCTACTGCATCTAGTGGACCTGGCAGTCCTGAAGGCTTGCTCCTGGACTGAGTTTCCATTTTCCGCCCGAGAGTATCGGGGGTTTCTTTTTTCTGGACTTTCTCCCGGCGTTGTGCTCCCAGAGCGCTCTTCATGCCTGTTCTAGCGTGGAGAGCGCGAAGAGGCTGGGATCTGATCATTTGCCGGCCTCCTGGGCCTTTTGGCCCGTTTCTTTTTCCTCGGGCCACCTTTTCTGGTGGCCGGCGCAGGGACGGCTGCTGGCGGAGCCCCCTGCTGTGGCTGCTCTTGCCGAGAGCAGAGTATTTGGAGTAGACAGTTGTTGGCCTGCAACTACTCCATCAGTCGTTGAAAGAAAGGCGCAGGCACCTCGCCTGTCGTCTCGTTGACCAGGGTACCAGCAGCGTGATCCTAGTCGGGAGAAGCGGCGTCTCTAGTGAGATTGCTAGCTTGGGCTCTCGTATTCACTATTGCGGATGAGTCTGGCGGTGAAAAGAGAACGTTGTGAGGGAGTGTGGTTGGCTTTTAGTAAGCATTTCCCACAAACGGCGCAAATGATGCGTCCTTGGATCCGAACTTCGAATAGATTCGGGCTAATCCGCTTGTCTGGTTCCCGCTCCGTTCATCGAATTTGGATCCTGTACACCACTAAAATGAACAGGAGGTCAGTGTGTCGGCGAAAAGTTATCCTATCGAAAACACTCTAACGCTCAAATCAGTAAACAGCCTTCAAAATCTAGGAAGGTAACTGAAAATGAGAATTGAGAGGGAGAGTGTAAGAGTGCGTAGGTTTCCAGATGAAAGAGAGGCAACGCCGTCTCTAGAATCTAGGCAGTGGGTGAAGGTAGTAGGCGTCTGTCAACAGCAAGAGCGCCTGTATGCCTTTGATTTGTGTTCTTTCCCTCAGTGCGTTCGCAGAAAGAGAGAGAGAGTATGAAATCGTCATGGAATGCCTAGTCGAGAACGTATGTTTCTTTCGGGCAACAAAGAATTATGTGTCTGTGTGGTAAAAAGCATAGCAGTAGGCGTTGTGCGAATAGTTGTTCGCATGCCCTGAGCGAAGACCCTATGGCTCATTTTAATGGCGGCAAGGTGATCTTCCTTGGTTGGAATGTGTGATCCCCTGCGCTATGTTTAGGCGGCCTTCCTTGTGAGGAAGGCACACGTTGCCTAATTAGCTGAAATTATTTCCTTCTCTAGTGGGTAGCGGCTTTCCAAATTTCCTGCCTTCATTTCGAGTATATTACCGTTGGAAGGCTCCACTTGGTAGGAATTGGGAAGATTGGGCGCCTTCCTTATGGGAAAGGCGCTGATCTTGTCAACGTCCTTTTTGGAGCTGGTTGGATTTATGGAAGGCGCAGAGTTAGAAAAGAGCCGTTGTTAACCACCTGCTGAAACGTGGGCTTAAGTGAGCCAGGCCAATGAAAAGCTTTTTTATTCTTGGCTTGTTGCTACAGTGATTCTGATCAGCGCACAGATTGACCGTCCTAAGCGCGAGTATGCCGCCTGCCTGTGCCTCAGTCGATTAACGCTGGCGTTGACCGTCTGACGCTATTTGGGCTTTTCAAGACTTCGGCCCTCGTTTCCTGTTGGGCCAACGTTGACCGTCCAGCAGTGGATTTGGGCCCCTTTGACTATTGGGCCAGCCCATTTACAGTACACCCATCAGTTTTCACAAACTGGAAAGCCACAGCATAATCAATCCCCTGCATCCCCCAATTCCTTGATGTTAATTTTCTGCCTTTTCAGATGGCATTTCATGCTGCATAGCAAAAACAATTACACAAATGGTAATCCAAATGATACTGGTGTAGTAAAGGAAATAGCTATCATTGATGGAATATGAGTCATTAACCAGAAAAAAATATATATCAAAAACAAATGTGACAAAGATAGCAAAGCCTTCTACAGTATATAAGCTTCAAAGTAGGGAAATTTGACCGTCATATCAGCTTGCATTCTATAGAACACAGGATACGTTCAAACAAAAGCAACATGACAACTATGATACTCCAACAATAATGAAAATGCAAGGCAAAAGATAAATCATGACAATATGGTGTGCATTGAGTACAAAGCGACAGAAAAAGGGAAAGAAAATTACTGTTCCAATGCTTCCAAACAGTTCCCTAAGTTCTTCAACAGCGACATCTGGTGGCAAATTTGATATGTAAATTCTTGAATTGTCACAAGAATCACCACAATTTTCATCACATTGCTTCACCTTCTCTGGAACATCAGCAGCAGATGCACCACCACCATAACCACCTCTAGCATATTGAGGACCACTTGTGTAACCAGGAGTTGGGGCATAAGGGCCACGGCCTCGAACATCTCCCGAGCCATCACCACCATAACCACTAGCAGTCACAGGTGCACCATATGATGGCGGAAATGAGCTAGGCCCACCAGTGTAGCTTGATGGAGGAGGAACTGTGTCATTTCCAAAACCCGGACTCCCACTATTAGGGTTTGTTGGAGGAAAACTGCCACATGATCCACCATATGAAGCTACAGTTGAAGAACCCCGGCTGTAATGGCCATCATCTCTACCCTTATTGTCACCATATGAATTACATCTATTGCTTCCACCTTTTCCACCATCATAATTGTTTTCCCTACCCACTCTATCAGCCCCATAGCCTCCAGTTCCTCCTCTATTGTAACCAGCACCAGCCTGATCACCAGCCCCCGCAGGTGAGGGTGCACTACATTTGTTACACTCTGTTCGTCTTGCAAAGTTCAAGTTCCCACAACTACACCACATATGCAAGTTTCAATTATAAGTAGAACAATAATTATAACTCAAACAACTGAAATGTAGGGTCATCAGGCACGAAAATTTATGACAATCAAGTACTGTTAAAAGAACTCGTACAGATCCGAGTTTTGAAACAATAACAATTTACCAGCAGTCCTCTTTCACTTCAAAAAATGGGAAGGATCCAAGTTAATTAAGGTGTTACCTTGGGTTCGGACAACGCCAGTCACCTTCCCTGCCTCTACCTCCATGACCACCGCCTCGACCACCACTCCCTCCGCCTCGGACTCCTCGTTCACCCCCTTGATATCCACCACCACCACCGTTGCCTTCGCATATCAAGAGAGGAAACAGATATAATGAATCGCATTTTTGAAAAAAATAAGCTATCCTAGACAGATTCGTGACAACGGAGAAATCAAATACGAATAGTTAAATACCTCGATTCTGGGAATTGCCACCATATCCAGGACCACTACCCCTACCACCGCCACCGGAGCCTCTACCACCACCGCCGCCATATCCCCCATCACGGCCTCCTCCACCCCTACCGTATCCATCGCCACCGCGGATGCCATAATCTCTGCCGTTATCATCTCCATAACCCACTCCGCCTCCACCAACTCCAAATCCACTGCGTCCAGTGCCGCCGTATCCACCCCCACCAGTCCCTCCGTAACCACCACCACCACCCCCCGCTTCATAGCTACCACCATACGATGGAGGGGTAGATTCATCGCCGCCGCCGTACATCGTAGACAATATCTAGGGTTTTTTCACCAGCCGCTTCGCAGGTGACAAGAGTGACATTCGATAAAGAACCGACTCAGGAACAGATAAGAGGTCGGGTTGTGGGATAAGAATAGAGGGTCCCGAATAATATACAATGGATATATATATGTATATATTGATGTCCGAAACATATTTGTC
>JAODPA010078122.1:0-27585 GCA_025585075.1 Nepenthes mirabilis | reverse complement strand
AAAAAAAAAAAAAAAAAATTAATTTGGCGCCCTTAAAATCAGGAGGTAATTTGATTTTGTTTTTCAACAGTTATACACGGAAGTGCATTTTATCTCTGGCAAAATGTAGCTTGCATGTCCAGAAAGCTAGCTATCTTCCTTTAACTTTGGGGGTCCCCTAAGGCAGGTAGGTGGCGGTGAGGAGTTGGCAACAGGTAACCTGTTGATCCTACAAGCCTAGCTATCTTCCTTTATTTTCGTGGGTCCCCTAAGGCAGGTGGTGGTGAGAAGTCTTAGCCCTACGTTGATGCGTCTTCCGCCGCCGACAATTAATCATGCAAGCCGCTGGGCAGTTGCGATCATCGGCCCGCTCAGGAGTAAATACGATTAATTATGTTCAGTACTTGTCATCAACATTGCTGGGCCATGGGCTCTTTAAGACATTTTGCAACCACGCTAGTCCACACACGGTGATTTTGCCGATCCGATCCACAAATGCCATGATAAGTAGGCCACGATGTCCGGTCCATAAATCCACACGCAAAGATCTGACCGGGGAAATGAAGGGACTCATAAGAGGACGAGTCTTGCTTGAGGACTGTTCTAATCTAATCAGGAGTCCTGGCTCTAGGCAAGTGGGTGAACTGATTAGTAAACTTCTTTAGAATCCGATGACAATGATCTATTAATTAAAGCCCCGCGGACTGTGCATTGTGAATGATTTATTCGTAATTTTTTTCTCTGTAAGTCCTTATAATTTCCACACAGAGGTTGAAAGTCTAATTGGACAGAGCGTTGCTAAGGAGGGCTTCAGTCTGAAATGAAAATCGGTCGGAAAATCCCTGATGGCAGTACGGTTTTGTTTGTCGTACGAGCCGGTAATTCTATTTGTGCGATATCTGCTGTCCTTAATGCAATGTGATTCGTCCGCCGCCAATAAATCTCAGCCATGCATGGGATTTATACATAGTCTCTTCCGTTGGCAGCAGCATGGGAGTTCGATGCCACGGGGCTCGAGCTCCTGGACCCGTGAGCCCATTCATGTGGGCACAGGTGAGGACCTCCTGATGACGGTGGCAACAAAACCAAGCTTGGATGGATCCATCCAGGAAGCTAACTGACCTTGCTGAGAGGCCCTAGTAACGCCGCCTGCTACTCGGTGGGACGATCATGCACGTAAAGGAGAAAGAGACCTGCACTGCATGCGTATGACAGTTCACGCATCGTACATTAATACGGCGGCAATCGTACGATGGTTGATCAATTGCCATTCATTTCTCCTGCCAAAGCTGTCGTCCAAAAGTAAAAATCCCTCGCATGCACGGCATTTGTAACGCCCATGCGACATGATCTGATTTTTGAAGGCATTCTTTCAAATTCGCACGTAGCTGCGTGTAATCCAACTTCTGACTATGGAAACGTGAAGAATGATTTTTAAGTAAGGAGGGATCAAATGGTCCAGAAGTAGAAATAGAGAACCCCTTTCATAATTCTTATTTAAGAAAGTCATCCGAATAAATTATGTAGTTGAGGCATAAAACTAATAAATACACAAAGCTATATAAAGGAGAAAATAGGACGAACAAAATGTCCTATGTGAGGATGGGAACAATTTTTTCCAAAGAGGCGTGAACGGTCGGATAGCAGGACGCCGAACTCCACGCACAAACAACCACCAATAAATAGACACAGTAAAGGGAATGAAAAAGAAGAAGATGAACACGAATTTTTACGTGAAAAATCCTTATCTAACCAAAAGGAAAAAACCACAAAACATTCGTCCACAAACCAATTTTATTATGTGAGGTTGGGAACAATTTTTCACAATCCCACTAGCACTAGAGAAAGAAAGAGCCGAAGAGCAGAACACAAGCAATACAAAATGCACACATTGTTTTTGCCCACTATTCTCTCTTTTTCTTCTCTGCTTTTTCACTCTCTCAAATCTTCACCCTTAGAAGAATTTTCACCAAGTGCACTTTTGCCTTCTTTTCAATACAGACGTATATATGGAGCAAATTTGAGGAATATTTTGTTCCCCCAATAAATCTATCCTTACCAACAATATGAATATACTTTGTCTAAAAAATAACGGTTTTGAGATCGTGCACGCTCAGAAAATCTTCTAAGCTGGTATTCTTTTGAATTCACTGGTGGACGGCCAACAGACCTCCATCCGTGTGCTTCACAAGGCCGGTCAATGACCGTTGACCATCCTCTCCACATGATCGGCCAATGCTACTGATTTTGTAGCAGATCCATATGTTATCAGCCAGTCAACATCATATTGGTCGGAACACATAATTCACCAGTCAACAAAATTGATCAAAATTTCTTGTGTATAGTCCGCGGACATTCAGCACACACAATTCCTTATACTCTGTCCGAGTCCTCCGGCCATCAGGACTCTTACACGGGAATGACCTCCAATAAATTTCCCCTCATAACCGTGGAGAAGTTAAATCCATCAGTCCAACTAGGTTGCAGTAAACTTCATTCTTTCCTTTTGGTAGAACTTAATCATCATACCCGTTCCATTTTCTTCAGTGCCAATCTTCTCCGGTGACAGTAGATCGGCTTCAAGTACGTCTCTTATCCAATAATATCGTACATCAATGTGTTTCGATCTAGAATGGAATGAGGAGTTCTTATAGAGATGTATGTCACTCTGACTATCACAAAGCACTTTATATTTGTCCTGTCTGAGATCCACGTCCTGAATAAACTTCTTCATTCACAACATATCTTAACAAACTTTTGTCACTGCAATGTACTCGGCCTCAGTAATAGATAGTGCGACACACTTTTGCAGCTTGAAGACTGCACCTCCAACAAACTTTATCAAATATCTTGAGGTGGACTTCCGATTGTCAATGTCCCCAGCTATATAAGTATCCGAGTAGCCCACTAATTGAGGCTCATCACTTCCAAGATCCAAGCATCTCTTGAAAATTTCTCGAATGTATCTCGTGATCCATTTAACCGCGGATCAACACTTCTTTCCTGGGTTAGACAGAAACCGACTGATTGTACCAACAGCATGTGTTATGTCTGGCCTTATACATATTAGGGCATATATCAGGCTTCCCACAGTTGAGGAATAGGGACCGCCTCTCATGTATGCCTTCTCTTCGTCCGAGGATGGATACTGGCGACTGCTCAACCTGTGGTAGTTTGCTAGTGGAGTGCTGATAGGCTTGGATTTGTCCACGTTGAAGCATTGGAGCACCTTCTCAATGTAACTTTCTTGGGACAACCATAGTCTCATTATCTCCCAATCGTGAATAATTCTGACATCAAGAATCTGCTTCACCGGTCTGAAGTCTTTCATGAAAAAGGACTGCCTAAGTTACACCTTTAGCTTCTTTATCTGAGCACCATTCCATCCAACAATCAATATGTCATTCACGTACAGGAGAAGGATAACAAAATCATCTTCGAAAAACCCCTGTGTGATTACATAGTGATCACAAATAGTTCGTCAGTACTCTTGACTGACCATGACTGACTCGAACTTCTTTTACCACTATTTTGGAGCCTATTTCAACCCATACAGGCTCTTTCTCAGGCGACAGATAAGTCGATCCTTTTTCTTAACCTTGAACCCTTTCGACTGTTTCATATAAATTTCTTCTTCTAGTTCACCACGGAGGAAGGCCGTCCAGACATCCATCTGCTCCACTTCCAGATTTCGAGCAGCCGCTAGTCCCAACACAACCCTTATGGAGGACATCTTTACCACTGAAGCAAAAATCCTATCAAAATTAACTCCATTTCTTTGACTACAGCCTTTTACTACTAGCTGCGCCTTGTATCTCGGTTGCATATTATCCTCGGACGTCTTCAGTCGAAAGACCCATTTGTTCTTTAGAGCTCTTTTTCCCTTAGGAAGCTTGGCTAAATTAAAGGTGTGATTTTCATGGAGAGATCTCACTTCATCATTCATGGCTTCAATCTGTTTCTCTTTACTCTCGTTCTCCATAACCTTTTCATAAGTCTCAGATTCTCTGGTGTCAATGAGCACAACATACTCATTAGGTTACAGATGGATGAACAACCGTCTGTTTCGTAAGGATCGTTTGATAGGAACATCCTCGACTGGTTGAGGAATGACTTCATCCTGGTCTTCATCAGGTGTCGTAACCGCCTCGCCATTGTCCTCATCTACTTCAGAACCATTTTCCTCGCTCTCCAGAGATACTGGACGGATAATTTCAACCCTCACTTTGTTTGTCCAGTCGATATCAGACTTGATCTTCTTGTCGACATCTTTAATCGTTTCATCATCAATAAAAATTACATCTCTTGACCGGACAAGTTTCCTTTCAATTGGATCATAAAGTCTACAGCTTAGCTCATCTCTTCCATAGCCTAGAAAGACGCATTGTATCATCTTTGGGTCCAATTTGGTCCTTTCATCTGTTGGAACATGAATAAAGTCTTTATATCCAAACACCCGTAGATGGTTATAGGACGGCTTCTTACTCAACCATATTTTCTTAAGCACTTCACTCTTCAAGGGTTTACTGGGTGACTTATTTATGTCGTAAGCCACCGTATTCAGTGCTTCCGTCCAGAAGTGTGCGGGAAGCTTAATTTCGGACAGCATGTACCGTACTCTTTCTAAGAGTGTGCGGTTCATCTGCTTGGTCACTCCGTTCAAATGTGGTATTTTTGGTAGTTTCTTTTGATGTCTAATACCATGTAATCGGCAATAGGCTTCAAAGGATCCGATATACTTGTCGTCATTATCACTTCGGATAACTTTCAGTTTCTTCCTCGTTTGACGCTCAACAAGAGCATGAAACTTCTTAAATATACCAAGGACTTGGTTCTTGGTTTTCAGTGGGTAGATCCACAACTTTTTGGAACAATCGTCAATAAAAGAAACGAAATATTGTGCTCCAACAAATGACTTCTCATTGAAAGGTCCACACACATTTGTGTAGATGAGATTGAGCAATTCTGCTTTTGAAATGGACGAGTCTCCATGAAATGGGACTCTTCTTTGCTTCCCGGCTAAGCAGTGAGGACACGTCCTCAGTTCGTCATCATTTACTTTGGGGATAAATTCCTTTCTAGTCAGATGACACAATTCACGTTCACTCATGTGGTCCAACCTCTTCTACCATAAGCCCTCGGACTCCTTGCCGATTGCAGCATTCACGTCCCCGTCTACTACACCGGTCTTCATCACGTATAGGTCGGAGTACTTTTTTCCTCTCACCACAACAAGAGATCATTTAGTCAATTTTTACTCACCTTCGCAGAATGTATTGCAATAACCTTCATTATCCACCCGACCGGCTGAGATGATATTGAACCTGATGTCAGGGACATATCAGATATCTTTTAACAGCAACTTTGTTTCATTATTGGTAACCAATACAATATCACATCTACTAATAATTTGGGATGGTCCTTCATTACCTATCCTTATCACTCCAAAATCTCCTGGAGTATAGGATGTGAGCAATCCCTTTTTAGATATGGCATGCAAAGAGGCACCAGAATCAACCACCCAACCAGACTCCTCATCCATCAGGTTTGCTACGTTCTCTTTACACGTCGGCAGGAGATCGCCTCCTGTGATCACTGAGAGCGAGAACTTCTCCTCACATCATTAATTTTTTCTTTTCTCTGCGTTTTTATACTTCCACTTGAAATATTACTTCTTGATGTTTTTCTTCTCGCCACAGTGATGGCGCACAAGGTTTTGATACATTGTTCGAGATTTACTGCAACCTTTTTCTCAGGCTTATGGCTGCATCCTCTACTCTTTTCCCTAGACTCGGTCACAAGAATCTCAAAATACGAGGACGTTGTGACTCCTTGTGACTCTTTGTGACTGCCTTGACTCATTCATGAGTAAGGATGTTTAAGAGTGTCTTTTTCAAACAGTAGTGTTGTGACAATATGATCATAAGACGCCGACAGAGAAGTCAGCAAGACCAGTGCCTTGTCCTCCTCCTAGATCTTCTCGTCAAGGGCCGCCATCTGTATCACAATCCTGTTGAACTCACCCAAATATTTTTCAAAATTTTCTCCTCCTGACAACAGCAGGCCATAGAATTGCTTTTTCAAATATAGCCTGATTGTTAAGGATTTGGACTTATATCGGCTCTCTAACTTCTCACAGACCTCCTCCGAACCAGTCACGCCAAGGTTCTCCTAAAGCATGTTGTTCGCCAGGCATAATTTATAGTGCAATTGTCAAGATCTCTTTTATCTCGTCATTCCTTATCTGACAAGTTTTCTGGTTTCTCTTCCTTCTTCTTCAGCGCCTTTACTGTTCCTTCTTTGGTTAGGATATTCTTCACCCTCTCTTGCCAGAGGGTGAAATTGCCCTATCCGTTGAATTGCTCTACACTAAACGACATATTCTTCGAAGACGACGATGCCATTTAGGTAGACTTCTCAACCTGATTCTGATACCACTTGTTAGCGTAAGGAGCCGTGAATGGTCGGATAGTAGGACACCGAACTCCACGCATAAACAGCCACCAGTAAACAGACACAATAAAGGAAATGAGGAAAAAGAAGATAAACACATAAATTTTTACATGGAAAATCCTTCCCTAACTAGAAGAAAAAAAACCACGAGACATTCGTCCATAAACCAATTTTACTATGTAAGACTGGGAATAATTTTTTACAATCCCACTAGCACTAGAGAAAGAAAGAGCCGAAGGACAGAATACAAGTAATACAAAATGCACACATTGTTTTTGCCCACTATTCTCTCTTTTTCTTCTCTACTTTTTCACTTTCTTAAATCTTCACCCTTAGAAGAATTTTTACGAAGTGCACCATTACCTTCCTTTCAATACAGACGCATATATGGAGCAATATGAGGAATATTCTGTTCTCCCAATAAATCTGTCCTTACCAATAATACGAATATTTCTATCCAAAAAATAATGGTTTTGAAATCATGTATGCTCAGAAAAATCTTTTGAGTTTACATTCTTTTGAATTCACTGGTGGACGGCCAACAGACTTCCATCCGTGTGCTTCATAAGGCCGGTCAATGCCTCGTTGACCGTCCTCTCCACATGACTGGCCAATGCTACTTATCTTGTAGCAGATCTGTATGTTATTAACCGATCAATTTCATGTTGATTGGAATACATAACTTGCCGGTCAACAAAGTTGACCGAAAGTTCTTGTGCATAGTCCAGAGATTCAACACACACAATTCCTCGTACTCTATCCGAGTCCTCCAGCCATTAGGACTCCCACACGGGAGTGACCTACAACACTTCTGACTATGGAAACGTGAAAAATGATTTCCAAAGAGAAGAAAGAACAAAGGAGGGATCAGGTGGTCCAGAAGTAGAAATGGAGAACTCCTTTCATAATTCTTATTTAAGGAAACCATTCGAATGAATTATGTAGTTGAGGCATAAAACTAATAAATACACAAAGCTAAATGAAGGAGAAAATAGGACAAACAAAATGAGTAAAAATAACAAATTAATCACTACTGTGACAAACTTCCAACCGACAAACTCTCTGGACTTCCAACACTCCTCAAGATGATTAAGTGCACATTGTGCACAACTGTTGTGGTGAGAATATATCAAAATCTTGAAATTGATAAGGGCTTGGTTAAGATATCCACAAGTTGATGATTAGTAAGTATAATCTAGAGCAACCTAATGATCTTTAACTGTACTTTTCCTCGAATAATGTGACAATTAGTTTCGATTTTCTTTGTCCTCTCATTAAAAACTAGATTAGCTTTAATGTGCAGTGTCATTTGTGTTAGGGGGTTGGCTGGCTAGAGTTGGATGAAGAGGAAAGAACGCTAACAATGATAATGATGAATGATAATCACAAAAGGGAAAGGAGAAATGAGGCACACACAATTGACGTGGAAACTCTCTTCTAAATAATGGAAAAAAATTGTAGGATACTTAATTGACAAATTTCACTATGTAAAATTTTTAATTACAGAAACCCAGAGAATAAAATATAAGAGCAAACACGACTTATTGAATTATTCTATTATCACACAGTGTAGTAGCGATATCAATATATATATATACATATGTACAGATAAGTTACCTCACCAACGGTGCCTTCTTTGCAAGTTTTTCACCTACTTTGCAAGTTGATCATCTACTTTGAACTTTATAGGTGATTTGTTACATCTCCTCACCTACTCACTTATTTTCTTCTCATTGTGTTCATACCTTTTTTTTATTTTTGGATATCTGAGACTAGCAATCTTTAGCATAAGCAGTTTATTGTCTTCGAACCAGCAGTTTAGCTGACTTCGGCCTGCAATCAGGCTGCCCTCGGCCAGCCTCCGTTTGGACGCCCTCGGCCAGCAGTCAGTGCGCCCTCGGCCTGGCCACCTTTGGCCTCGGTTCCACCTTGTCACACCTCTGCCTCGGCTTTGCCGTGCATGCTTTGCATGCACGAATACAATAATACTCCGTCCCATACCCGTGTGAGTTATTGGCCAAAATTGTGATTTGTCAATCAATTGAATTTGTACCCACATGAGAGTGACCTGTTGGGAGCAAAATAAGGATTGGATGAATGCGAAGGCACAAAATTTGTTAGAGTAAATGGCCAGTCGGATAGAACGCACTCATGTACACAGAATGAGAAAAAGAGAAAGAACGCACAGATTTTAAGTGAAAAACTCTTCTCAAACTGAAGAAAAAAATCACGTGACACTTAAACTACAAGCAAATTTTTACTATATAAGTTTCACGGTTACACAAACCCTAGACGAAGAGAATGGAGAACAAGAGCACAATGTACTCACCGTATTCTCACTTCACACTCTTTCACACTTTGAAAGGCTTACACTCACACACACTCTACATATAGCTCACAATAATACATGTATAGGCTGTTGGAAACAACAGCCAAACCAACGTGGACACACGTACAGATAACCGCTTGACGGACGTACAGCTCTGCAATGGCACTCCCCTACAAATATTATGCTCTGCAGAAATGGCACTGCAGATTATACTTTACAGAAACGGCTCTGCAATGGGTATGCAGAGATTGCACTTGCTCAGTTAATCTTCTGAGTTGGCATCTACGTGTGTTTTCTTCAAGTATTTCCTCGGACCTTTATGCGCTCAGCAACCTAGGTCATTGACGTTGCCTTTGGCCATCATGGTGACCTCATGCTTCTTCGAAGTCCTCAGAGTTATACTTCACAAAGTTCTCAATTGCTCAGGAGCAAGTACTTAGATCATAGACTCTCAGAGTTCTTGGACACATAACATCTCCACACGGGAGTGACCCCAATAAACTTTCTCTCACGACCGTGAGGAGGTTATACTTGACAAACCAGCCAAGCTACAACAAACTTATTGCTTTGCTTTCGGCCGAATCTTGGTCATCATGTTTGACTCGTTCTTCTCTATTCAGACTTTTCAAGCGTCAGCAGTCCAGCATTAGTAACATCTTTCGCCAAATGGTATCGAATATCAATATGTTTTGATGTTAAGTGGAATGAGAAATTTCTACAGAGAGGCAATGCACTTTAACTATCGCAAAGGACTACAAACTTTTCTTTCTTGTAGCCTAATTTTTGCTTAAACTTTTTCATCTAGAGTATCTCCTTGCAGGCCTTGGTCACTGTAATAAACTCAGCCTCAGTGGTAGAAATGGCAACGTATTTCTGTAACTTCGATTACCATGTGACTGCTCCTCCAACAAATCTCATTAAGTATCCCAAGGTAGACTTTCTAGAGTCAACATCACCTGCTATATTGGCATCTATGTAGCCAACCAGGTGGGGCTTAGCATCTCCAAAGCACAGACACAACTTCAAAGTCCCTCGAAGATATTTCATTATCCATTTCACTGCATACTAGTGCTCCCTAGCTGGCTTTGATAGAAAGCGACTAACTGTGCTAACAACATAAGCAATGTCCGGCTTTGTGCATACTATAATATATATCAAACTGCCTACAGCCGAAGAGTAAGGTATGCTCATCATGTTAGCCTTTTCAGCATCCAAGGACGGACACTGTGCCCTACTCAGCCTGAAGTGACTTGCCAATGGTGTGCTTATTGGTTTCGATCTGTCCATATAAAAGAGTTGGAGCACCTTCTCAATGTTATTCTCCTGAGACAGTCACTACTTTTCTACCTCTCGGTCGCAAATAATTTTAATCCCTAGAATCTGTTTCACTGGCCCAAAATTCTTCATTACGAATGATTGTCCGAGCTGCTTCTTGAGTTCCTCAATTTGAGCATTGTTTTGGCCAACCACCAGTATGTTATCCACATAAAGGAGGAGAATGATAAAATCATTCTTAGATAATTTTTGTACAAAAATATAGTGGTCAGAAATAGTCTTTCGGTATCCATGACATATCATGACAGACTAAAACTTCTTACACCACTATCTTGGAGTCTGTTTCAGTTCATACAGGCTTTTTCTTAGACGGCAGATTAGGTGTTCCTTCTCTTTAACCTGAAAACCTTCTGGTTGTTCCATGTAAATTTTTTCTTCAACATTGCCATGAAGAAATGTCGTCCAGACATCTAACTGCTCCATCTCTAAGTTTAAAGCCGCAGCTAGACCGAGCACTACCCTTACTGAGGATATTTTTACAACTGGAGCACATATTTTATTGAAATTAATCACTTTCCGTTGATTAAATCCTTTTACCACAAACCTTACCCTGTACCTCAATTTTGAGGCACTCTCATCCGTCTTCAGTCGGAATACCCATTTGTTCTCTAGAGTATGCTTTTTCTTTGGCAATTCTGCCAGCTCAAATGTATGATTCTCATGCAGAGAATTAATCTCCTCTTGCATGGCTTCCATCCATTTATCCTTGTGCTCATACTTCACTGCCTTTTCAAAGTCCTTGGGTTCTCCTCCATCAGTGAGTAGGACATACTCACTGGAAGAAAGACGCACAGATGGTCGTTTGTCTCTTGTAGATCGTCGGATAATAATCTCCTCAGTCGGATGAGAAGAAGCTTCATTTTGATCCTCATGAGGCATAGTGATTGCCTCATTATTGTCCTCAGCCTCTCTTGGGCCATTGCCCTCGGACTGAAGAGGTACTGGACGGACAGTTTCAATGCTTATCTTATCCGTTCAGCCAGTGTTAGATAAAACCTTCTTATATTTTTTAATATTTTCAATGGTCTCTTTTTCAATAAAGACCACATCCTATGATCGAACAAGTTTTTTCTCTACTGGATCATAAAATCTGAACACCAAATCATCTTTTCCATAACCCAAAAAGATGCATTATTTGGTTTTTGCCTCTAGCCTGGTTCTTTCATCCTCGGGGATGTGCATAAAGGCTTTACACCCAAACACTTTAAGATGGTCGTAGTACAACTCATTTCCTGCCCACATCTTCTCAGGCGTTTCACCATTCAAGGGTTTATTCGGTGATTGATTGATAAAATAGGCCACTGTCCTTATCGCTTCAGCCCAAAAGGATCCTGGAAGCTTTACTTCTAAAAGTATACGCCTTACCCTTTCTAACAATGTGCGGTTCATGCGCTAGCCACGCCATTTAACTGTAGTATTTTTTGATATCTGATACTATGTGACCCGTAGTAGGCATTAAATGTCCCGATGTACTCACCCCCGTTATCACTTCAAACGATCTTCAGCTTCTTCTCCGTCTGTTGTTCTACCAAAGTATGGAAGTGCTCAAATGTACTGAGGACTTGGTCCTTGGTCTTCAGTGAGTAAGCCCACAGTTTTTTGGAATAGTTATCAATGAAAGATATAAAGTATTAGGCGCCACCAAATGATCTCTCCTTGAACGGTCCACATACATCAATATGTACTAATTCAAATACCTCAGTCTTTTTTGAGGATGAGTCTCCTCAAAAAGGGACTCTCCTTCACTTCCCCACTAGAAAGTGAGGACACGTTCTCAGCTCAACTTCCTTTACATCCGGTATAAGGCCCTTCTTGGCTAGATGATATAATCCCTTTTCTCTCATGTGACCTAACTGGCGGTGCCACAAGTCTGAGGTCTCCACGATGGTAGCAGCGTTTACCTGACCTGCCTTAGCAGAGGCCTGCAACACGTAAAGGCCCGATATCTTTTTACTTTAGGCAACTACCAGAGACTCTCTAATTAGTTTATATCCCCCATCACAGAAGACGTTATAAAAACCAGTATCATCTAGTCTTTTAACTGAGATGATATTCATCCAAATTTCGAGAACATATCGGACGTCCTTCAAGATCAATCAGGTACCATTATTAGTGACGAGAGACACGTCACCACAGCCCATGACTCTGGATGTCTCAATATTACCCATTTTTAATACTTCAAAATCACAAGGAATATAGGATGTAAAGTGCCCTCGTTGAGAGGTGACGTGGATGAATGCACCAGAATCCACCACCTAGTCGGTCTCCTGCTCGGCCAAATTTGCAACATCATCTGCTTCACAAGTCAAAAGGAGATCACCTCCTGTAACCATAGAGACCGAGGACTTTTCCTCACCTTATCCATTTTCACTTTTTCCTTTTCCACATTTTTACACTTTCATTTGTAGCAATATTTCTTAATGTGGTATTTCTTACCATAATGATGACACTCGAAGTTTTGAAACCTTGGGCAATATTTACTTTGGCCCTTCTCTCCAAACTTCAGACCATGACCTTTACTCCTTCCTCATGATTCTATCACGAGTATCTTAGAATAGGCTGAGGTAGAGGTCCTTTTAGACCGTCTGGACTCATTTATGAGTAGGGAAGTAATCCCCTCATCCAACTTAAGTGTGTCATTTCCAAATAGTAATATCATAACGATGAGATCATATGAGGCTGGTAAGGAAGCCAGTAGCACCAATGCCTTGTCCTCCTCCTTGGTCACCTTATCAAGCGCTGTCATCCGCGTTAGAATCCGGTTAAACTCATCTAGATACTTCTTGAAACTTTTTCCTTTAGACAGGCGCAATCCATAAAACTGCTTGTTCATGTGTATCATTGTAGTCAGTGATTTGGACTTATATCGGCTTTTAAACTTTTTTCAAACCTCCGCCGGGTCTAATAAGCCCAAGACTTCCTGAAGAGTGTTGCCCGCCAAACATAAATTGATAGTGCAGTTGGCAAAATCTCTTTTATCTTACCATTCATCATCTGTTAGATTTTTCGACATCTCATCCTTTTTCTTCCATACTTTCACTGTTCCTTCTCAGGTCAAGATAGTCTTCACCCTTTCTTGTCAAAGGATGAAGTTATCTTACCCATTAAACTGCTCCATACTGAACGGCAGATTCTTTGAAGACGATGACACCATTTAGTAAAAAAACTTCTCAAACCATGTATCTCTGATACTACTTGTTGGGAGAAAAATAAGGATTGGACAGATACAAAGGCACCAAATTTGTTAGAGCAAATAGCCAGTCGGACAGAACGCACTTAAGTACACAGAGTGAGAGAAAGAGAAAGAACGCACAGATTTTGCATGAAAAATCCTTCTCAAATCGAACGAAAAAACCACGGGACACTTAATCCACAAGAAAATTTTTACTATGTGAGTTTTACGGTTACACAAACTCTAGACGAAGAGAATGGAGAACAATAGCACAATGTACTCACTATATTCACACTTCACACTCTTTCACGCTTTGAAAAGCTTACACTCTCACACACTCTGCACACAACTCACAATAATACATATACAGACTGTTAGAAACAACAGCCAAGCCAACGTGGAGAACACACGTTCAGATAGCTGCCTGGCGGACGTACAACTCTTCAATGGCACTCCCCTGCAAATGTCGTGCCCTACAGAAACGGCTCTACACAGATTATGCTTGCTCAGTCAATCTTTTGAGTTGGTATTTACGTGTGCTTTCTTCAAGTATGTCCTCGGACCTTTATGCGCTCAGTAGCCTTAGTCATTGATGTCGCCTTTCGCCATCATGGTGTTCTTGTGCTTCTTTGAAGTCCTCGAAATTATACTTCATAGAGTTCTTGATTGCTCAGGAACAAATACTCGAACCATAGCCTCTCAGAATCCTCGAACCCATAGCACCTCCACACGAGAGTGACCCCAACATGACCTATATCCCAACAGTTTGATTATTACAAAACAACAAAGCTGATTGAGTATGATTAACTGACAAGTCACATAACAAATGCTTTGATCAAGAGAGCTCCCAACATGTGGATACAATGAAAATGTATTCTGCTTCAGTGGAGTATCATGAAACAGAATGGCATATCTTCAATTTCCACAAAATGAGTGAATCTTTGAGGAAAATAGTAAAACTGATAACATATCTCCGAGTGTCTAAGCATGCTGCCTAGTCTGAATTACAGAGATTTCAAATGAAGCCGAGAAGAAGAGAAAAATAATCCTTGTCCAAGTGTCCCTTTTATATAGAAAGGAATATGATATACTGCATCAAGATGTGGCTATTTCGGATAACCAGTAAATTGTTTGAGTAATTTCCCTGAAAAGGTTGACTCTGGTCCCGTTATAGTCAAATAAAGCAATCTTCCTATAAGCCTTCTATATTCAAGAGAGTCTAGAAGACACCCCCCCTCAAATCAGCTGAGCTTGAGATTCTGAATCATAGCGCACTTGATTGGACGATAACTGAGATAATTGGCATTTTCAAGAATTTCAAGTTCATATTTTCGTTGATAGAGAGAAGTGCCGATAGATGATTGAGCAATTTCAAGTCCAAGGAAATACTTGAGAATTCCAAGGTCCTTTTGTTTGACTTTATTGTCAAGTGCACACTTAAATTGATCAATGAACAAGATGGCATTGCCTGCTAAAATAATATCATACACTCAAAACAATAATGCTGTGAAAGAGTCGCAATTCTGCTTTGTAAATAGTGAACAATCAGCCATGGACTGTGAGAACCCTCGTGTTAGAATGAAGGAGGAGAGCTTATGGAACCACGCCCGTGAGGTTTGTTTCATACATTATTAGGAAATATAGTATAATAGGAAATATAGCCTCGTATATATACATTTGTGTATTTTTCCTATTTCTGTTTTTTTTTCCGTTATTTTTCTTTCCCCTATTATTTTCTTTCTATTTTTTTCGTTTCTTTTCTTGTATTATAAAAAGGCCCAAGGGTTTTGTAATTCTTTGAACTGGAATGAATAAAGGTTAGCGTCCGTCTTCTTCATCGTCCTCACCCACACCTCTCTCTCCATCGTCCTCTTTGTTTCGATACTGAAATTTTCATGGTATCAGAGACATGGCGTCTCCACCGATTTTGCTCGAACCCACATCAAACACAACCAACTCGTCTACCGTCTCTTCGCATGAACACATGCGACTTCAAACCCTCATAGATCTCACAAATTCATTCCGGTTGGAAGTCGGTGACAATCCTGCAATTACTCTTGTCACCGACTTACTCACCGCCGACAACTACGCGACCTGGTCCCGAGCCATGCGCCGAGCCTTGAGAGCCAAAAATAAACTTCAGTTCATCGAGGGCACTGTTCACAAACCGAGCGACTCAAACGATCGCCTTTTCAAAATTTGGTGACGATGCAACGATGTGGTTGTTTCGTGGATCCAAAACTCGGTTAGTCCATCAATTAAATTCAGCGTTGCCTTCGTCGATGATGCTTTTGAAATCTGGAACGAATTGCGCGACAGATTCACTCAACAGAACGGGCCACAAATTTTTCAATTGAAGAAATCGTTGGCCAGCCTACTGCAAGAACAAGACTCTGTAAGCGTGTATTACGGTAAGCTTAAAACCTTGTGGGATGAACTCTTGATTCATGATCCTCTCCCAAATTGTGCTTGCGGCAAGATGCAAATTCTTGCCAACAGATACCAACGTGATTGCGTTATACAATTTTTGATGGGATTAAACGATTCCTACTCTAATGCCCGGGACCAAATCATGATGATGGACCCTTTACCCTCTGTTAACTGAGTGTTCTCGGTTATTCAGCAACAAGAACAGTAGCACCAACTGCTATCTGTCACCCAGATTACGAACATGGTAGCCTTAGCTGCCAAACGAAACCCTAATTCTTCTAAATACAATGTGAAAACTAATCACCCCGTCAAGAAAGACAGACTTTTCTGTGTTTACTGTAAGATCGCAGGGCATTCGATTCAACAGTGCTTCAAACTTGGCAATACTGATGTGCTCGTGTGTTCTTACTGTAACAAAATCAGGCATGTTGTTGAAAAATGCTACCTGTTATATGGCTTTCCACCGAATCACAAGTTTCATGGCAAAACTGGGAACATAAACCCTTCAGCCAACTTGTCTAGCTTCAAACCTTATACCAATCAAGAAGGAAACAGTGACGACAGAGTTGCACTGACTAAAACTCAATTCAAACAAATCATGGACTTAATTCAATCAAAGGATGCTGCTGCCAAAACAATTGAGCCCATGTTCGACTCGATTATCGAGCAGCCAAAGGCTGCCAACATGACTGGTAATATCTTTACTGTTTCTCCCTTCCATAAGCATCATAAAGATAGTCAGCATGTATGGATTCTGGACATCGGGGCCACAGATCATATGATATGTGATCCCTCGTTATATGCTCATTACACGGTCCAGATTTCATACTCTGTCAAACTTCCAGATGAAAGTAAAGCATCTGTTTCGCATATTGAAAATATTAAACTCAGTGATAAGTTAATATTGCAGAATTCTTCTGTGTTCTTTCCTTTACCTTTAATTTAATTTCTGTAAAATGGCTAACTGATACACTTAATTGCCGTATGTTTTTCTTTTCTAACATTTGTTTGATTCAAAACCTTGCTACTTGGACAACGATTGGGATGTGTAAAGAGAAAAATGGACTATATTGTCTGATGAATAAGAAAATTGATCCCAATTCTTTACAGAGCCTTCTCTCCAAATTTTGCAAGGGGCTCTCCGTTAATTTTGCTTCATTGTCTTCTGATTTGTCGCATTCTCGATTAGGTCATATTTCGTATTCTAGGATGAAATTAATAAGCGATCATCTTGTAAAAGGACCTGTACATTCTATTAATGATAATCCTTGTGCTATTTGCCACATTGCCAAGTAGCGCCACCTTCCCTTTTCTCCCAGCACCCAGAAGTCACACACCTTATTCAACGTGGTGCATTGTGACTAATGGGGACCATGTTCCGAGGTATCTTATGACAGATAAATACTTCTTGACTATCATTGATGATGTATCCAGAAGTACCTGGATTTACCTGCTGAAATAAAAATCGGATACAAAATTGTGCTTCGAAGCCTTCTACAATCTGGTTGCCGCACAATTTAATGTCAAAATCAAAGTGATTCGTAGCGATAATGGAACTAAATTCAAACTGGGTGACTTTTACAGTAAAACAGGTGTTATTCACCAACGTAGTTGCGTGAAAATACCACAACAAAACGGTATCGTTAAACGCAAACACCAACATTTATTGAATGTCGCTAGAGCTATTAGATTTCAATCGGGACTTCCTTTAAAATTTTGGAGTGATTGTATACTTACCGCTGCACATATTATCAACAGAATTTCCACTTCATTTCTTAAAAATAAGACTCCATATGAAATTCTATTTAGAGTCAAACCCAACTATGACAACCTCCGCGTATTTGGTTGCTTGTGCTTTGCTTCCACCATTTCCCAAGGCCGTACTAAATTTGATCCTAGAAGTAGAAAATGCGTCTTCCTAGGCTATTCGTTTGGTGTCAAAGGCTACAAATTAATCGACTTAAATAGCTATACTACATTTTATTCAAGAGATGTGATTTTTCATGAAAATGTATTCCCTTTTCAAAACGACGGCATTGACCAAAGCTCCAATATTCAACCCGATGCATCCTCATTAGAACCATCTATTACCAATAACGAACAATTATAGAAAACACAACCGGTGCCATCCAACTTACATGATTCTTGTTCGAATCCTGTAGTTGAACTTATAACCGAAGATAATGAAGAAATTCCCACCGTTCCTATCCACAATCAGGACTAGGAACAACTGATCAACGATTACTCCGAACCAAATGAATCGAATGATACCCAGTCTACTACAATTAGTCAAATACCCGTTCGAAGAACCACGAGAGTTCGTAAAGCGCCCGAATACCTGAAGGAATTTCATTGTCACCAAGTATCTCAGACTTTGCCTACTAGATTAAACGTACAAACACCTCCAGGTAAACCGTATCCCATTGAAAATCATATATCATACCAAAAATTTTTCAACTACCATAACATCTCACAGTGAACCACAAATATATGCCCAAGCCATTCGTGATGAAAAATGGTGTGAAGCCATTGAAAATGAATTGAACGCGTTGGAGCAAAATAAGACATGGATCATTACTGACTTACCCCCCGGTAAGAAAACTATTGGCTACCGATATGTCTTTAAATTAAAGTTTAATAGTGATGGAAGTATTGAGAGATATAAATGTAGATTAGTTGTAAAAGGATATACACAACAAAAAGGGATAGACTATCATGAAACCTTTTTCCCTGTTGCCAAACTAACTACAGTTCGATGTCTCTTAGCAATAGCGGCCATCAAAGGGTGGCACCTGTACCACTTTGATGTTAACAACGCCTTTCTATACGGGGGTTTAAATGAAGAGATCTATATGCAGAAATTCTCCGGATACACTAAAGGGAAACCGAATCAAGTTTGTAGGCTATTGAAAAGCATATATGGCCTTAAACAGGCCTTTAGGCAGGGGTACTCCAAGCTATCCACATCTCTCATTACTTTTAGCTTCACCTAATCCAAAGCTGATTATAGCTTATTTACCAAAAAAGATGATCAATCCTTTACAGTGTTACTTGTATATGTTGATGACATCATAGTGGCTAATAGTTCTTTGGATCCCATTCACTCTGTTAAATCATATCTTAATCGTGCTTTCAAAATTAAAGATCTCGGTGTTTTACGATATTTCCTTGGAATATAAGTTGCACGATCATCGACAGGCATCCAAATATGTCAGAGAAAATATGTACCTGATATCTTAGCAGATTCTGGTTCCCTTGGTTCCAAACCCCTTAAACTCCCAATGGACCAAAATGTAAAACTAAGTAAAGAAACCGAAACTGTTTTGCAAGATCCTAGTATCTACCGATGACTGATTGGCAGGCTCCTTTATCTAACAGTCACAAGACCCTATATATATTATCCTGCCCACATTTTGAGTCAATTCATGACTCGACCGACATCTAATCACATGAATGCAGCTTAACAAGTACTGCGATACCTGAAACAGAATTTGGGACAATGTATATTATTCTCTTCCACTTCTAATGTTCAACTTCGAGTTTTTTGTGATGCAGATTGGGCTTCATGTCCTGACACTCGAAGATCCATCACTGGCTACTGCATCTTCATTGGGGACTCCCTTATCTCCTGGAAGTGCAAGAAATAATCAGTTGTTTCTCACTCCTCCGTGGAAACAGAATATCGATCCATGGCTACCACCTGCTGCGAACTATCTTGGCTCTGTTATATCTTACTTGATTTGCGGATAGCACACTCTCACGCCGCTGATCTCTACTGCGACAATCAAGCTGTCCTGTACATATCCGTCAATCCTATTTTCCATGAACGGACCAAGCACATTGAGTTGGATTGTCATTTGGTTCGCGACAAAATTCATGACGGAAGTATTTGGATTCACTACGTGACCACTCATAATCAACTGGCCGACATGTTCACTAAGATTTTGCCAGCACACCGTTTGAAGATTCACTTATCCAAGCTGGGCATAATCAATATATATGCTCCATCTTGTAGGGGGTATTAGGAAATATAGTATAATAGGAAATGTAGCCTCGTGTATATACATTTGTGTATTTTTCTTATTTCTGTTTTTTTCCCATTATTTTTCTTTCCCCTATTATTTTCTTTCTATTTTTTTCGTTTCTTTTCTTGTATTATAAAAAGGCCCAAGGGTTTTGTAATTCTTTGAACTGGAATGAATAAAGGTTGGCGTCCGTCTTCTTCATCGTCCTCACCCACACCTCTCTCTCCATCATCCTCTTCGTTTCGATACTGAAATTTTCATACATAAATTGATTTATGCAATTTGCACACTGACTATTTCTGCTGTTGCTGAGTATATCCAAGAGGGGGATAACCTAGTCTAATTTTTTATACACTTCTCTATGAATAACCATGCAAGAACACACTGTCAACATCTAATGGACGAAAATGCCAGTTGTGGCAAGTGAAGTTTTAATTGTGGCAAGTTTTGCAACCGGAGAGAAAGTGTCTTGATAATCCATTTCATCTTGTTGCATGTAGCCATTGGCTGCTAAACCAACTTTGAATCGTTCCAAAGTCCATTCTAATTGTTAAATTTTGGGTTACATCATTGTAAATCTCATACCCATTTAGTATACCATCAAGCGGTACGTTTGATATTTCATGAGACTGGGCTCGATCAAAGAAAATTTTTGGGTGGCACATGACAGGCTCTTAAACCAAGATATGAGCAGTTTGACCAAAATTGGGGCACCTGATATGTACCTAAAAGGCGTACATACGTATTTTATTCAAAAAGATTATACCTGAGGAGTGTTTGAGCACTCTTTGCACAGTAGATTCACACCTAATGCGTGCCTAATGGGCAATCATACGACATTTCTGACATAAGATCATTCTAACTAAATTTTAGGATATTCATTGAAGTTCATTTGAGTTATTGATTGCTTGCACCACGAGATAAAGAAAAAAAAAAAGAGAAGATAAAAATTTAGTCATCTACTTGAGTATCAAATCGTGTTATATTCTCCACTGACCTTCGATACGTTATTTTATTGTTAAGAATGCTATTTTATTGGTTATTTTTCTTCTCTTTTATATTGTTTTCTTTTTTATTTAGGTTTATTAATATAGGGCGTTGTATTCTTATATTTATTTGAGTTTTTATAACTAAAACTCACCGCATAATTGATATTCTTCAGATTTATAATCCTATAGTTTTTCCCGCCGTTTGTAAAATGGTTTTTAGCATAAAATTTTGTCTCTCATTATTTGTGAATTTTTATTATTCGTTGTGTATTATCTCCTTACGAGTTCAAACAAGTGATTTGAAAATAATCCTTTAAGAGATTAGATCTTAATTTTGTGAGTAAAGTTTTGACATTCAGAACCTAATGATGATTTCAATTTTCTTTTAAACACCCATTTATTTCCAGCGGATGTTTTTCCGGGAGGCAACTAGGTAATAGTCCAAGTATTGTTAACAACGAGAGCGTTAAGTGCTATTTCCAGAGCAGTACACCATTCAGGATGTTTGACAGCCTCATGAAATGATGTTGGTTCAGAATGCGAGGAAAGTGAAAGAAGAAAATCTTCATGTGAAGCTGAAAACCTTTTATAAGTAAGGAAATGGGAGATATTATGAGGATTACTTAATGAAATAGGAGCTGCGCCCGAGTCAGACTGTAATGGGGTCAATTGTTGTGTCAGATAGCAGTGAAAATCAGTGAGGTGAGAGGAAATTTTTCTGATCCTAGATGACTTCCAGATGTTAAGATATAAATTACTTCCGTGTAAATTTATACCCGATTGATAAGTGGGTCAGACAAGGACACACGGGCTCTATATTGAGATGGAGGATGGTGGTATTCGCTCACGTTCACGTGCACGGCGAAGCGGCTGAAATGTAGCTAGGTGCCTAGCCGAAGTGAGGTGGACCTGACTAATGGGACGGCCGGACTATTGGTGGTCGAGGCTAGAGGGCGACTGAGGTGCTGAAGGCAGACCGAGTGCTAAAGGGCGACCAAGGTGTTGAAGGCCGATCAAGTGCTAAAGTGCGACTAAGGGTGCCAATATGAAGGAGCAACCGGGCAGCGCCAGTTTAGAGGGGACGACCTAATGAAGTTGAGTCAAATGGTCAACTGGACTGGAGAGCTGATGATCTGCTGAACTGGTAACTGGTCGTGGGCCCACACGTACAAGGTAAGCACCATGAGTGAGCAGGTGTAACAAATCACCTGCAAAGTCCAGAGTAGGTGACCAACTTGTAGAGTAGGTGACCAACTTGCAAAGTAGGCATTGCCAATGAGAGAAAGCGTGAAAAAAGCGTTTTTTTGTTTATAAAAAGGGGAGTGATAGTGAGGAAACATAGGACCTTCCTCTTTGCAAGAATTCTAAAATCTTTCTCCACAAGGGGTGCCTCATATAGAGAGATGAGAGAAGAAGAGAGAAGAGGAAGAGGTTTGGCATCCGGTTAAAATTCGATTTGAGTTCTGTTCTTCGCCAAAGTCGGGTACGTTATTTTAAAGATAATTTTAGAAATGTATTTTTATCTGGTTGTACTTTTTTTCATTGTATTTCTCTTATGGATCATCGGGTATATTGAGAGGGAGTTGTATTTAGCTATTCTTTACTAGGGTTCGGAGTGAAGGGATTTTGAAATGGGCTCTTGTAATCGGTACTATTTATAGTGGATTTGTTTGGAATTTGTCTAGTAATTTTTTTCTTAATTGAAAAAAGTTTTCACGTTAAAAATCGTTGTGTATTGTTTGTTTCTTGTGCTCACAATTTGGTAGCTAACGGCTGACGGGGGGATTTGGGTTCACTCCACTGCATAAATTGTGTATATTCGGCTCTGAATCCCCAACAAGCGACATCAGAGCTAGTGGTTTGAAAACTGCGATTTGATAGCATCGACGTCGAGGAGTTTGCCATTTTATGTGGAATAATTTATTGGGCAAAATAATTTCATCCTTTGGCAAGAAAGGATGAGAAATATTTTGACCGAAAAAGAAATGGTAAAAGTATTTCGAAGGAAGGAAAATAAGGTAGAGAATATGACAGAGGAGGAGTGGCAAGATAAAAGGGATCTTGCTAATTGTATGATCAAATTATATTTTGCGGATAACACTCTTTAGGAGGTCATTAACTTGTCGGATTCAGCGGAGGTTTGGGAGAAACTTGAGAGCGGGTATAAGTTCAAATCATTGACAACGAGACTGCATGTGAAGATGCAGTTCTGTGGCCTGTATCTATTGGAAAAGGGAAGCTTTGAGAAGTACTTTGACGAGTTCAACCGGATTGTGACACAAATGTCGGTACTTAATGAGAAGATCAAAGAGAAAGACAATGCGTTGGTATTACTGGCCTCTCTGCCGATCTCATACGACCATATTCTCACGACACTGCTGTTTGGAAAGGACATGCTCAGGTTGGATGAGGTCGTTACTTTTTTGCTTATGAATGAGTCAAGACAAAGGGGAGGCGTTGAGGATTTAGGGGAGCCAAGTCTCCTTGTAGCCACTAGCGGTCGAGGACGTGGAAGGCTAAGGGCACGAGGCGGCAAGTCAAAGAGGAGCAATGGTCGGCCCAAGCTTCAAGATATCGAGTGCTTCCACGGTGACAAGAAGGGCCACTTGAAACAGGATTGCTTGAGGAAGCAAGAGAAAGAGGGTAGAGGTGAGCGTGAAGAGAGTAGGGATCATGATGATGATCGGGACTCTGTTGCTCTCTGCGAAGACTTTTGGATTGTCCACGTAGGAAAAACATGAAACTTTTCGAGCAAGGAGACGGATTGGGTGATGGATAGTGGCGTCTCACACCATGTAACACTGAGGAAGTCCCATTTTCCAAGCTATATACCCCGGCACCACTGGGTATTGAAGATGGGTAACGGTGGGTCGTCGATGGTGGTTGGTATCGAGGATGTTTGCTTGCAGACAAGTAACGAGATGAAGCTCCTATTGAAGGGCGTAAGACATGCCCCAGATCTGTAGTTGAATGTGATTTCAACCTAGAAGCTCAATGATGAGGGCTATTGTACGGTGTTTGGAAATGGCGAGTGGAAATTCACCAAAGGCGACTCGGTTGTGGCAAGGGAAAGCAAGCCATTAGGTCGGTACCTAATGAAGGTTTCGGTTGCCAAATATGACGCTAAGGTGATTGACCGCGGTATTAGTTATAGTGGCGGAAAGAGGAGGTCGAGGAAGAGCACAAGGAGGAATGATTTTCTCGCTAAGGAGAAGCCGAAGGGGAGTGGGAAGACTCCAGGCTTATTGGAGCGGAAAATGATATCATTCAAGCTTGCAGAGGCCGACGTTGGGATCCCGTTTAAGAGGAAGTTGACGAAGGGGTAAGTGATGACCATTGCCGGTGAATGCGAAGGTATCCCCACGTGATCGTGAAGGGAAGTTTGTTAGAATATGAGTCATTCATATGTGGGTCCATATCCGATTGATAGGCTAATCGGTGGATCAGACAAGGACACACGAGCTCTGTATTGAGACGGAGGATGGTGGTATTCTCGCGTGCTTCATGTGCGCGGTGAAGCGGCTAAAGTGCATCTAGGTGTTGAGCTGAAGTGAGGTGGACTTGATTGCGTGGACGGCCGGACTACTGATGGCTAAGGCCAAAGGGCAATCGAGATTCTGAAGGCCAACCTAGTGCTGAAGGGAGACCAAGGTGCTGAAGGCCAACTGAGTGCTAAAGGATGACCAAGGTGCTGAAGGCCAACCGAGTGCTAAAGGGTGACGGAGGGCGCCAATGCAAAGGGGCGACTGGACAGTGCCAATTCGAATGGGACGACATGGAGGAGCTGAATCAAATGGTCTACTGGACTAGAGAGTTGGTGATCGGTTGAACTGGTAACTGGTCGTGGGCCCACAAGTCCAAGGTAAGCGCCATGAGTGGGCGTTCGAAACAAATCACCTACAAAATCTAGAATAGGTGACCGACTTGTAGAGTAGGTGACTGATTTGCAAAATAGGCACTGCCAATGAGAGAAAGCGCGGGAAATGCGCTTTCGTGTTTATAAAAAGGGGAGCAATAGTGAGGAAACGTAGGACCTTCCTCTTCGCTAAGAATTCTGAAATCTTTTTCAACAAGGGGCGCAGCACATAGAGAAAGGAGAGAAGAAGAGAGAAGAGGAAGAGGTTCGACATCTGGTCAAGGTCTGATTTGAGTTACTTTTTCACTAAGGTCGGGTACGTCGTTTTGGAGGTGATTTTAGAAACATATTTTTATTTGGTTGCTACTTTTCTTATTGTATTTCTTTTGTGGGCTGTCCTGTGTGCTGAGAGGGGTTGTATTCAACCATTCTTTATTTGGATTTGGAGTGAAGGGATTTCGAAAGGGGTTCTTGTAACCGGCACTATTTATAGTGGATTTGTTCGGAATTTATTCCGTGATTTTTTCTTTGATTGAAAAGGGTTTCCCATATTTAAAATCGGTGTACATTATTTGTTTCTTGTGCTCACAATTTGGTGGCTGACGGCCGACGGGGGGATTCAGGTTTGCTCCGCTACGCAGATTGTGTGTATTTAGTTCTGAATCCCCCAACACCTAATAGGGCTTGTAATTGGTTGTGTAACATATGTGTTAGTTTGCTGTGAAGCAGGTAGAATAGAAAGATCTGATGTGGGATTGGGAGATGGTGTAGATGGGGGAATGCAAGATTGATTACTGGTGTCTGGCAGAGAATAAGGGATGATTTCAGATGATGAAGGAATGTGGATTTAAGAGCCAGAAATTGAATGAAAAGGAAAAATATCTTTATGAAAAATCACATCTCTAGAGAAACCCCATGTGGATAACCAATGAAAACACCTGGCTTTTCTATAGAATTAATAGATTTCCTAATGTGCTGATGCAGAATGAAGGATTGGATTTTGGGATAAGACAATTTACCTTTGTCTATTTTTGTTGTATTAAAATGAAGTTAGCTACATAGTTGGAAGGAAATATAAACAAATCACACAATTAATCTAAGCTATCCAATTAAAACTATTCTGATCCATCTCACCTAAGTAAACCAAAGTGAGTAATGAATTCAACTTCTTCAATTGTTGATCCATGTGATAATAATTCAACCAATCATCATCAATGCAAGTAATGACTTGAAGATTCAGTAGTAGCAAAGTGAATGTCCGTGGATGATGTAGATCCCTTGTAAGTAATGAGTAACAACAGCTATTCAGTAGCATACACAGTAAATATTCATTGCTACAGCTGGAATGACTTGTATCCGAACTTCTATACTCAAGATCAGTAAATCAGGTGCAATACTTATGTGTAAGTAGTCTGCACGCAAGTGAGAAGTAAATATACATGTACACAAGCTTATATACAAGAAAGGAAGCATACACGCAGCTGCAACAATGGAACAGTACCTACTTTCCATGACAGAACAGAACAAAAGCAGAACGCCTGCCTCTTTGCATTTTGACTTCTTTGCAGAGCAACAGCAGCGTAATTGGCTAAATAAGCATATGACATTTAACAAGGATGAAACTTTGTTCGATTTCTTTTAATGGTAGAAATGTAACAAAGACATCCGAAGACTTTCAGATGTGAGCATGAAGGTTATTTAGAATAGAGGATCTCATTTGGTGATTTATGATGTAATTGTGGGCCCGGGATCTGGTTCATGGGATAAGTGGCCGTAAGAATGCAAACAAGAGGTAATTGGGCTTGAAATCTCAATGCTCTAGCTACATAATGATGAGTTGATGTTTGCGTTTAAAAATTTAATTTTGTCGTGGAGTATCAATTCATTTGTGTTGGTGTTTGATTTCTTTGAAACCAAAGAAAGCCTTGAGATCTAATTCTGCCCTATCATCAGATCTGAAGCATTTAAACATGGTAATGAATTGATTTTCCACCAAATTACAGAAATTTTGAACTGAAGAATTTGTTTGGCACTTTGAATGCATCAAATATACACAAGCAGCTTTACTGAAGTCATCTACTATGGTAACAAAGATATCTATCACCATCTCTAGAAACAGTTAAAAGGGCCCCAGTCATCACAATGTACTTTGGCCAATGGGCATAAAGTACAATGTGAGTTTGAAGAGTTAGAAAAAATTTCGGGCACCACTTTGTTCAGAATGGTAAGTCTTGAATTTTATAAATGCGCTAGTATGTTGTGCCAAGGGTCAATTTTTCTTTGATTCAAGGCTGAGTCGTTGACTGAGGGAACCTGAAACTGATCACCATTTGCATCTAGGTCATTATGCCGCTAAAGATAGAAAGGCCATATTTAAGTATCCAATACAATTGTTTTCCATGTGTGCAGGTCCTAAATGAAACACATATTTGACAAGAAAACCAAGCAATAGTTGTCTAATGAGGTTAGCTTACATGTAGAAATCAAATTGACTTTAAAAGAGTGTACACATAGGACATTGGTTAATGTCAAGTCATTAGATAATCTGACATTACCTATATGTGTGATAAGAGATATCATTCGATTTGGAAGCTTAATGGATGTGTAAATAGTAGTGAATGGAGAATTGAAACTAGAAGTGGAACAAACCATGGAACCAAGAACTGAAGAATTGAATGTATGGTCAGTAGCACCTGTATCTATAATCCATGGAGTGAATTTCTGGTTTTGACAAAATGAAACTGCTGCATTGTTAGAGATACCTATGAAAGACAAAGAGGATGGTTCAGATAACAGAGGGTTGGACATTTGAATGGCTTGTTCTTGGCTTACAGAGTGTGGCACCAAGTCTGGACTGCAACAACAGCTTGTTTACTGTCCAGCTGCAATTTAAGAAACGAAATAAGTTGTTGGCATTGTGTTGGGGTCACTCCCGAGTGGCCTTTGTCCGCGGACTTCATTGGAATAATGGACGAGGACTTTGCTTGGTGCGTCATGTCCGAGAGGACTTGGACGAG
>JAODPA010078111.1:0-27585 GCA_025585075.1 Nepenthes mirabilis | reverse complement strand
ACATATCAAAGACTAATGTATCTACATCTCCATCGACTGAGTAAATATTATGAGATCTCTGTCCTCACATATGACTTTACCCATAGTGTGGTCATATCACCTCCAACCCCTCGTTTCAATAATATTTTGTATATTATACTCTACGATAGTTACAAAGTTATAAGCACCCCAACTACACAATCTATCGACCTCAATTCACCTTTATTTATCTATAGGATAAAAATAAGATAGGACAACAACAAAACGAGAAACACAATTATCTAATGAATTCCAATTGATACAAGGTCTAACAACTAAAGATAATTAATGAATCTTTGTGAATCTTATTCTATTATTGTGAACAGAAGGTCAATGTATATAAACTCATTGGTTATTTCTCATTCTTTTCACTTTTTATTTTGTGCTTTATTTTTTAGTTTTGAATATTTGCCAATATTATTTTTTTCACATCCCTTTTTATTTATCATATTTGAATTTTATTTACGGTATGTTTTGTTGGAGGGAATAAGGTAGGGAATAAAATTTCTATTCCCTGGGAATAGAAATTCCTCCGTTTGGTTATAAATTTAACCGAAAATAAATATTTTCTTAGAATTATTATTTCCTTTTTTTTTGGTAAGTATTTTGAATTAAAGGGAGAAAAAATTATACAAATTATGCTTTATTTCTAAGTATTTTGACTTAGAAATAAAGCATAAAAAGCTAGGCCATACCCCGAGCAACTGGTACATCATAAGATAACACAAAAAAAATCCTCCAGGACGAAACGTTCAACAAAATCGACAAAATATGAAATCTGTCTTATGTTACACACGATCAGACAACCGATCAACTATTCCAAAACCGGCTGAAGCAACTCAGCATCACAGATGGCAAACATACCATCCAACGCAGCACAGACCTGTAGGGAGAAGCAAGCAAATTCACCTCACATGGCCACTCCGGCCGCATCACACTCATGGCCACTCCGGCTCTTAGTGTACGAAGTGCACTCCGGAAATGGCCACTCCGAAACCTTCAAACTCAAAGTCACTCCGGCCTTTTAGCGAAAAGGCACTCCGGAATCATCATACGCATGACCACTTTGGAATCATCATACGCTTGGCCACTCCAGCCTCATCACACATAAGCCACTCTGACCTTTTAGTGTACAGAAGGCACTCCGAAAATGCTCTCCTACAGGAAGAACATCTAACCAAATCAGCAGCAAGATTCCACTGCCAGCAACATGGACCATCATGCCATTCTTCACAAAACCAGCATCAGGAGTAGCTACACTCCAGCTACAACAAGGACCAAAGAGCCAGGATCGGCAATCCAGCACCATCATCCATCAGCTGAGCACGAAGGAGCAGATCCAGCGCATGGCATCAGCACACATCCAGCCGCATCTCCAGAGAAGCACCTAGCCTCAGCAACCAGGAAGCAGCATTTCCAGCAGCAAAAATACCAGCCCAGGACCACGGATCACAACAACAGATTTTGGATGAGCACATGGAGCTGGAGATACTGAATAAGTAGCCTGAGCATGAGGCCACTCATTCAACTGAGCGCAAACTGGCATCATAGAAGGACAGGGAGCCGATTTGGGCACTGAGGGCTCCCTGGCGCAGCAGTTCGCAACATAAGGTTGAGGTATTAGCCCACATTGAGTGATCGACAAAGCCATAGGAGCATTCCCCTCCATATTTTTAAACGAACCTAAGTTCTGCGTCTTAATTTCATGGTTCCAAGCCTTAATACATCCAGGCTCCTCAGAACCTCGCAGTGCAGTAAACGCATTCAGCTTAGGTTGCACCAAGCCGGGCACCAAGCCATTCAGGTCCAAAGAATTCGTAACAACATCACGAGGATCCAAACCAGGAGAATCAGTCGTCTGGGTCTCACACGGCTGGGTCGGTGCATCAGAGCCAGAAGACCCATTTGACATCAGACCACTGTCCTGGATGCAAGCAGCTGATTTAGAGCGGCCTAGAGAAGAGTTGCGGCCTCCCCTAGTCTGAGAACTAGGAAATTCCACCTCCACAACAGTAGCCTCCACCTCATTTGCAGAGCACTTTAAGAAAATCTTGGACGGGAGCACTGCATCGGGGTGATTTCGACACACCCGAGTAGAGTGCAAACGATCCATTTTGGCAGTGAAAGAATCAAGATGGAGAGGTTTGCCCACTACGCTACTGATCCAGCTGAGCCCAAGAGGGGTCCAATATTCAGCAAGAACGTTCCTCAATTTGATCCAAACAGGAAATGAATTCAAATGTTCTCTTACCATAGGCATACCCGGGAGCCATCGCTTGAGAAATAGAGAATTACCTCTGAAGGTCCACGGGGCTCTAGTCAGAATCGCTTTTGAATTCACATCTGAGGAGAATCGAAAAAGAAAGAGGCTATTAGCACCCTCTGCAACATGACAGAGGCCAAATCGATGCTAGAGCCGACGAGCAATGTTGGCCACGGTATGGAAATGAAGGCCCTTTCCAGAGAAGCAACCCAGAAGCGTCGATTTCCAAATCAGCTGACTCTGCTGAAGCACTCGGGGGTGGAGAAATACGCGCAACATCACCATCCACGAACTGTGGAGGGAAAAATTTCAGGGTAGAAGGAGTGAAACCACGGTTTTGGACGGTTTTAGACCCGGATGAGCAGGACGAAACCGGAGCAATAACCGGGCAAGAAGTTGACGAGATTCCCACCGCAGGCGAAGAACCGGGTGGAAGAGAAAGGGCACCCATACACAAATGAAAATCAGGCGAAGAGTTTGGGGTCTCCAGATCTTTGGGGTAACTGGGAAGAGAGGGAGGGTCAAGAAGCACACCCAAGGGGCCGGCCATGGCCGACAATGGCGCCGGAGTCGGGAGAAGCGGCAGGGTTGATTTCGAATTGAAATCTAAGAGAGAAGAGAGAGTTTCTCTCTCTACAAACGGTCAGTTGCATGCCTGATCCATTAAAATACAAATCATCGGTCCAATTTCATATTTACTTATTCTTTGAAAATTTCTATACTCATTCTTATCACTTAGTTCTCTCTCCGGGAGAACGATACATCAATCATGGCATATCATGAAATTCCCCTCTTATTCTTTTTATCAATTGCATAATTCTCATGAATTTAGGTTCCACATGACTTAAATTACATGCATAATGAATATAAAGTAGGGAAAAGATTAGAAATCCTTACTACCATAGGTTAAACATAACTTTAGAACTTCTGGACAACTAATTTTCTTCACAAATACATATAACGTAATTTCCTGAGCATATATAAGATAATATACATAATGTACATGTGAATTAATATCCTGATTCACGTCCGAAGATATTTCAGTTCACATAAAATTAAAGTACACAAAATATATGAGAGTAAACATCAAATAATCAAAATACCCACGTCCATATAGCTAGGGTTTCAAGTTTCTAAATCCAAATCATACAATAAATTTAATTAAAATGGGTAAAAGTCATGGGGCGCGGGTTAAGGTTTTCGGAGGACAAAATGCGACACAAATCTTACAAATTGAATATGAAATCAGAATATATACATGTTCAATACATGAATAACATAAAAATACATGCATGGAAGGATATCGGGACAAAAATACCCAATGAATCAGAATGAACAGTGCAAAAAGAGAAAGAAAAGGGTATGAGTGCACTTACCTCGATCCGATCTACAACTTTCCTAACTAGCTTGGGGCCGGATTCAAACTCGGGAACCTTGGTTTGCTCATTCACTCTCTTCCTCTTCGTGCTTTCTCTCTCCTCTCTCTTGGACCGTCATAAAATGAAGCGCAAAATTCCGAATGTGTTTTTATAGTCGGATTGATGCTTGAGCGGTGGTCAAGCTACTGCACACCCCAAAGGCCGCGCTCGAGCACCCTTCGGGCACTCATCAAGCGAACCATTCTACCAGTCTGTGCCCCGAGCGTGCTTGAGATTCTGCCTATATGCTCCTCGAGCACACCCCGGGCACCACCCAAGCACCGAGCTTCCTGACTTCTCTTTATGCTTCCGAAGCTAATTTCTTGCATACACCCAATCCTATCCTTAATTATATTATCTTAATTACCTCCAAATTACTATGTTTGAAATCCGAAACCTCAAAACTCTCCCCTACTTAAAAAATTTCATCCTCAAAATTAACGAGTTCTAGAATTGAATGTAATTATATACCTTGAAATAGGTGGGAATACTTGTCCCAAATCTCATCCTCCCTTTCCCACGTCGCCTCATTGCGGGAGTGATTCTTCCATAAAACCTTCACGAGAGGGATGGTCTTCGAGCGCAAAATTTAATCCTTTTAATCCAGAATCTGAACAGGCACCTCCGAATACGATAAGTCTTCCTGGATAACCAAAGGGTCGTAGTTGATGACGTGCGTTGGATCGTGGACATACTTTCTCAATATGGAAACATGGAAGACGTTATGCACCTCGGTCAAACTCGACGGCAACGCTAAGTGATACGCCACTTCCCCAACTCTCTCCAAAATCTCAAAGGGTCCAATAAATCACAGTTTCAGCTTTTCCTTAATACCAAATCTGGAGACTCCTTTCCATGGCGATACCTTGAGGAAAACAAAATCTCCAACCTCAGATCAGAGCTCGGATCTCCTCTAGTCAGCATAACTCTTCTGCCGACTCTGCGCTACCTTCAGTTTCTCAAAAATTATCACAATCTTTTTCGATATCTCCTTAATCACATCTGGACCCAACAAACACTTATCTCCCATCTTCACCCAATGGATGGGAGATCGGCATTTCCTACCATATAGTGCCTCAAAATGAGCCATGCCAATACTCACCTGGAAACTACTGTTGTATGCAAACTCGGCCAACACCAGGTGATCATCCTAATTTCCTTTTAGCTCCATCACCGAGGCTCGAAGCATATCTTCCAGTATCTGGATCGTCCGCTCAGACTTGCCATCTGTCTAAGGGTGATATGCCATGCTAAACTTCAAATCCGTTCCTAACTTTCAGTGCAGACTTTCCTAAAACTTAAAGATAAAGCGTGGATCACGGTCGGACACAATAGATACTGGCACCCCGTGCAATCTAACGATCTCATTGATGTATAGCTGTGCCAGGCAATCACGATAATACATCGTCCGAATGGCTAAGAAATGAGCTGATTTCGTTGGTCAATCCAGAATGATCCAAATTGCATTGTGATTCCTCGGGGTCCTGGGTAAACCTAAAATAAAATCCATGGAAATGTCCTCCCATTTTCAACTAGGGATAGGCATGGGCTGCAACCATCCCATTGGCTTCCTTCTTTTAGCCTTTAGCTGCTGATAAATACGACATCGGCCTACAAAAATAACTATTTTTCTTCGCATGTTCCTCCACCAGAACAACTTCTTCAGGTCCTGGTACATCTTATTAATTCCTGGAGTGGATGGTGTACCTGGTACGATGACTTTCCTTCATGATTTCCTCTTTCAGATCCCTATCATTAGGTACACACAAACGCTCCCAAAATCTCAAGTCTTCGTTAGCATGGATACTAAAATCTCTCCGAGAGTCTTAATCAAGGTTTCCAACAATATCCATCCATAATGGATCACTCGCCTACTATTCCTTAATCCTCTGAAGGATCTCAGGCTACACCTGCGAGAAAGACAATATCATCCGGTTGCCTTTGATATAACGTTGGATATCATAGAACTTCATGCAATCCAGCATCTCCATCTGCTTGATCTGCAGTCTCGCTACAAGATCAGTCCGATAGCTCGAGGCATTCGTGACCACATTTGCTTTCCCCGACTAGTAGTGGATCTCACAATCATAGTACTTAAAAAATTCGATTCACAACCGTTGCCTCATATTTAGCTCTTTCTACAAAAATAAATACTTGAGGCACTTGTGGTCAGAATACACCAAAAATTTCTCACCGTGCAAATAGTGCCTCCATATCTTCAACGCAAAAACAACAACGGCTAGCTCCAAGTCATGGGTCGGATAGTTCTTCTCATGATCCTTCAATTGCTGAGATCCATAAGCTACCACCTTCCCATTTTGTATCAAAACACATCCGAGGCCAACCTTCGAAGCAACACTAAATCTCGAATCCACTCGAACCATCGGGGATAGTCAAAATTAATACCGAAGTCAAACGATCATTCAAATCCCGAAAACTTCGGTCACATTTATTGGTCCAATCAAAACTTACGTCCTTCTTCGTCTAGCAGGTGAGAGGCAAAGTAATCTGGGAGAAATTCTCTACAAAGCGGCGATAATAGTCAACCATACCCAAAAAGTTACGGACCTCCGTCACGGTCGTCGATCAACTCCAATTGATAACGGCCTCAATCTTTTTTGGGTCTACCGAGACACCTCCATAGAAATGACATGGCCTAAGAATGTGACCTCCTCAAGCCAAAATGCACACTTCTTTAACTTCGCGAACAACTTATGCTCTCGAAGGGTTTGAAGCACGATTTTCAAATGCTTCTCATGCTCATCAATACTCTTTGAGTAGATCAAGATGTTGTCAATGAAAATCACAACAAATTTATCCAAATAAGGTTGAAAAACCCAATTCTCTTTTTTTTGGTAAGTATTTTGAATTAAAGGGAGAAAAATTATAAAATCTATGTTTTATCTCCAAGTGTTTTGAGTTGGAGTTAAAACATAAACGTTAGGGCATGCCTCGAGCAACTGATACATCAGAAAATACATAAAACCTCTAGGAGAATAACGTACGACAGACTCAACAGAATATGAAATCTGTCTAATATATGATCAGACACATAATCAGTCGACTAGATCAACTCAGCAAAAACGAATGGCAACCTTGCCATTCATTGTAGTACAGACCCAGCTCCACAGTGGTCTCAATTACACTCCGGCTATCACTGGTCAGAAGAACAGCAGCACTCCGGTAAAATTGCACTCCGGCAGATTGCATTCCGGCAATTGCACTCCGGCAAACATGCACTCCGGCAATTGCACTCCGGCAAGAATGCACTCTGGCAAATTGCACTCCGGCAAAATCCAGTACGGCAACTTGCACTCCGGCAAAATGCACTCCGGATTCAACTATCCAGATGCAAAGCCACTCCGGCCTCATCTCAGGCAAATCCACTCCGGCCTATGAGGGAACAAAATAAACCACTCCGGCCATATAGCGACAGATGAAGTCACCTCCTCACTGCAGCCCAGTGACAACCAAAAAAACAGGGCAAACCCAATGCAAGCCCCAGCAATATTAGCAAAACAACTTTGCAGAATTGAGCACCAAGGCAGCAGATTGACAACCTGACCCCTCAATCCAAAACTGTCTCAGCAACATGACAACCACTTCAGCCCAGCAATTCATTCCAGCCATACAAATGGAATGAATACTCAGCAGGGAATTTTCTCAGCATTCAGCAGAGGGAATTGCCTAGCAACACCAACACACAGCAGATGCAAACTGATCCACAAATTGGCGACAAACAGAAGGAAACTCCACCGCATCAAAAGGAAAAAAACGTGCAGTCAGCATCATTCAATGGAAGCAGATCAAATTGCACTCTAAATATTCTACTAGGCAACCCAGAAGACTTCAGCGCCAGCAGAACAATACAAACCCACACCAACTACAGGCACTAGATTCAGGAATCATGTAAGGTCATAAGGCAGTTGCAAAATCGGTAGCACCAACAGTAGCTTCAGCCGCAGCAGCAGCCACCCTCATCAGAGAGGGCACCAGCAACTCAGAAAACCAGTTGGCCAGATCAGCAAAAAACAGCCGGGAGCGCCAGTTTCACAGCTCCATCAGCTGTTCATCATAGCCCAAAAAAGGTTGAGTGCATCCAATCCAGCAGCTACAATTTCTTTTTTTTTGGTAAGTAATTAAATGTATTAAAGATTAAATAAAATGTACAAAAAAATTATGTTTTTAACCAAGTACTTTTCTGACTTGGGGAAAGAGACATAGTAACAGGGGAGGCCCCCAAACCAATGACAACAGTCATTAAAAATAAGATTACAATAATAATCGGTCATTGAAAGAAAGAAAAAAACCGATTGGCCAAAATGAATGGAGAATCACCCTGCCACTGCAGCAAAGACACTCCGGCTTCAAAGGCCACTCCGCCTCAAGAAGTACTCCGGCTTCAGAAAACCATTCTGTCCTCTAAGGCACTCCGGCATTGAACATAGGCCACTCCGTCCACCTTTTGGTGAAGCAATGGAACTCTGAAAATGATTGCAAAATGGTCACTCCGGCCAAGAAGATCCACTCCGTCCAAGAGGAGCATCAAGCACTCCGGCCAGCAAGGAGCACAATCCACTCCGTCCTTCCTATTAGTGAAGCAAAGGGACTCCAGAATGTGCGCAAGGTGGACACTCCGAATTTTTGAACACCCGATAAAGATGTTCCGGCTTTTTGGAGCTCCGGATAAAGGGAAGCACTCTGTCCAAAGGGCTCCGGAAAGGAGAGGACATATGAAATTAATAAAATAAACCTCGAAAGCAGGGCAGGATTTTTTTTTTTTTGAGCTCAGGCCACTCCAGCCAAAGAGAGAGCCAGCTCTGGAAACAATCAATGAGGCTAAGGCAAGAAGGCCACCCCAGCCAAACTCGAAACAAAAAATGCACTCCGGATTTCGGAGTCCATGAGACCGCCGGATAAAACAGCGAACAATAAAGCACTCTGAAAACCTGAGTCCACAAAAGCCAGGCTAAAACTCTTTTTTTTTTTGTAAAGAATCACAGAAAGAAAGAAGGAAACGCTCCGAAAACGGAGTCCACAAAAGCAAAAGCACTCCGGAAACCGGAGTCCTCAAAAGCCAAGCCAAAACTCTTTTTTTTTTTTAAAGGAGCACAAAAAGTAAGCAAACCGGATCCGGAGTCCCCAAAGGCGGGAGCACTCCAGAATCCGGAGACCTCGAAAGCGCAGAAACAAGCAGCGCACAAAAAACACTCCGAAATCCGGAGTTCACACACCCCTATTTATTTATTTATTTTTTAAAGCACGGGAAGAAAGAAAGACAACAAAACGCTCCAGATCCGGAGTCTTTAGGAGTAAAAGCACTCCGGAAAAAGAAGCAAAGAAAGAAGCACTCCGGAACCGGAGTCTTCACAAGCAGAACATCATCTTCCTTGTCAACAGCAGAACGGATCCAGCGCTTCATAGATCCAGCTCTTCAAAGAACTTCGGATGTTGAAGGCACAAGGCCACTCCGGCCTCAAGAGCATCTCCGACCACTCCGGCCAATGAGACAAAAATCATTCCAAAAACATCACGCAGAGCCATTTCGACCGCATAGTAGAACAAGAAGCACTCAGGCCTCCAAGCTGCCTTAAGGCACAAAACTGCCCACACCCAAACCGGCAGCTGCAGGTTTTCAAGCATGAGAAGTCCGATTTTTCATGGATGCAGCTTTACGCCGCCTCTCAAACTTGTACTAACGCCAGGGTTCTTTAGTCGGGATCATAAAGGCATTGCCATGAAGCCCAGCTAAAAATTCAATCTGATTACAAATCTGGATACCCGGACAATTTATTGCTGATTTCAGTAAGGAAGACAGGAATCCAAGAACAACCTTCTCCTCCTCTAGAGAGAAAGAGGCACTATGGGCTTGAGAGATGTCAGCCGTAAAAACTAGTTAGAAAGCCAACAAATAAGCATCATGGGGAAACCCATTATCTGCCGCATCCAACGGAAAGGCTGAGCGGAACTTACTAAAGTTCTTATCAGTGATATCCTGCCAGCACCTATTTAGGAAGTCCGTCACAAGTTTTCTATGCTCAGCAAGGGCGTCATGGAATAGTTGACGAGAGCCATCTGAGTCCAAAAGCTGCTGAAAAGCCAAGTACAACGGTTCCTTCTCATATGAATCCTCATCATCTGAATCAGAGATAGGGGTCTGATCGACGATCAGATCCGCGTCTGGAGTAATACCATCCAGAGTAACCTTCTTGTTCACAGTGCTAGTCCCGGCTAGAACAACTGGAGAGCCATCCAGAGAGTATTTTTGAACGATCCCAGAGATAGATTCAGGGGTAATATCAGGATCTACCACCTCAATTGTACCCGAAGCATGGGAATCAGGCAGGACCTCGAGGGGTCCAGGAAGAGAGCCAGTAGCCCGGGTACCCTCAAGCAGGGCAACAGCCTCATGGGAAACCCCAGCATCAGAAGTAATTGATCCGGCTAATGTGTCAGCCTTAGCTTCTTCACTATGATACACATAGACCCCAGCAGAAGGGTCTAAATGGGTGTCCGCCTCTAGGCACTGTAATGCCGCAAAGGAGTTGGACTCCGGCACAACGTGGGGTTCAGCTGCATTAATCTACCGAGAAGCATAGTCGGCAATGCAGCAGCTTACTTCACAATTATTCATCATGCGACTGCACCTCAGCTTCGGCATGGCACTGCATCAATCAATCAGCTTCGCGGCCCACCGATATCAGTAAGGAAAAATCGGCAGCACCTGGAGTAAAGCCAGCTAAACTCCAAAGAAGCTGAATATTCAACATTCAAACCCATCAGGGTGAGATGGCGAGAACATCATCAAACACCACAGCCGAAATCATAACAGGGCATCAGCACATTCACCCAACTGATAGTGACCATGGACATGACCAGGCAACATCATAGTCACCCAAACACCCTTAAGGGCATCAATCAGAACTCAACACCAACAGCATCAAGAACTGGAGCTATGAGTGATTCAGGATTACAAGCCAAAATGAGCAGCAGAGTAATCACATTCTTCAGAAGATGCATCTTCAGCATCAAATAAGGCAACAATCTGCTACCTAGGCCTTCACCAGGCAACAGAAACAAAATAATAGTTTGAGATGGTCCTCCGCACCATCCACAGACAATGCCTGCAAATGCGGCAAATTAGACAAACTAAGGGCGAGCACTATTTTTAGCCCTTTTGGCTATACTGCATCTACGAGCCTTTTCCCTCTTCCATTCTTTATGCTGCATTTCCCCTAACTCCCGAAGAGATGGTAGAAATGATTGAACCGGCATCTTCGAGGTCACATTCATCGCACGGTCCTCACTATCAACTTCCAAAGTGCGCCCAGCATGGTCTGATTCAACCAAAGAGTATTTTTGAGAGATCCGCTTAATAGATTCGGGAGTGAAATCATCATCAACTACCGACGGACCCGGAACCTGGTGAACAGGCGGGGCAGCAGGGGGCCCTGGTATAGAGCCAGCAACAAGGGCGCCCATAAGCGGCGCAGCTACATCCAACACTGGTTGATCAGAGAAGACATCGTCGTCAGAGACACTGCAGGCCTCCTGCCCCGAAGCGAAAGAAGCAGGGGTACCTGGAATAGATCCAGCATCATGAACATCCACAGTCCGAGGAGCCGCGTCCCCTTCATGGTGTTCGAAGGAGACATCTTTACCAGTGAGGGAATCACTGCAGGGCTTCTTAACAGCACTCCCATCACTACAAACGATCCCAGACTCAGGCGCAACAGGGTCCATACAAGGCCTGGACTTGCATTTAGAGTCAAAAAGCCCAGTCACCTGTGGTTCACCTTGGGCTGAGGTTTCCAGTGAATGCAGGTGGGATATCCTCATGATTGATTCAGGGGTTGAGGCATCAAACCCAAAAGGACAGCTATTCACAACAGGATGAGCCTCGACTGGAGACCCATCTATCTGATCTAGATCACGAGATGGAATGTCTAGGGAATGAAAAGCTCCATCCAGAGCCTCAGAAGAGAAATGGAAATGGCCATCAGTGGAGCACGCATCAGTAGCTGCCTGTACAGGAACAAAATCAGCTAAGTGGGAAGGCAACAAAGTTTCCAGCCCAGTAGCTGAGCAGTCATCAATGGCAGAACTATAAGCCTGCTGAACCAAGGCATCCTCACCACGATCAGATGAGGATTCATCCTCTCCAACAGAGATCCCAGAATCAGGTAATGCAAGCTCAGCACATACCTCAGACAATACCTGAACAGGGTGGGATTTAATGGGTGGTGCAGAACACCCACCCCCATCAACATCAGGAGCCGGGGCCTTAGGCAGAGCTGATTGCCCCTTCAGTCTGCTCGGATATACATAACTGTTATATGCCGGCTTCGAGTGATAAGCAATCTCAACCTCCACCACCTTGGAAGATGCAACAGCACCCGACAGAAGCCTAATCTTAGCTGGTTGAGGATCACCCTTTTTCATCTCAACACATAACCTGGCCACATGCACCCGGTCCATCTTGGCAGTATTGGGATCACACAGAATTGGTTTGCCAATCCTGCTAGCTATCCAACTTAATCCCAAGGGAGTCCAATATTCAATTGGAACATTAGCCAACGAAATCCACACAGGGAATGACATGAGGGATTCATGGTCCAGGTTCAAACCCGGTGTCCATCTCTTGAGGAAGATAGGAATCTTCCTAAAGGCCTAGGGGCCTCTAGCCAAACAAGTCTCCAATTGAGACTCAGAGTCAAACTGAAAGAAATAAATTCCCTTGTCATTTACAGCAACGTGACACAGCCCATATCTTGCCCAAATCCTCCTAGTGATGGTATTGACCGCCGAAAAGTGGGGAGGTTTTTCATGGAAAAAACCCACCAAAGTGGATCCCCAATATTCAGAACACTGCTACAAAACCTCAGCAGGAGGTGAGACCGGGCTGTCGATGTCAGCCTCAAAAGGAGGAGGAAAAAATTTAAGGGAGGTAAATGAGCGGTTACCCTTTTCCAAGGCAACTTGTGCCCAGGATTTTGCGGTAGGATGAACAAAATCAGGCTTTATGGGCGAGCCAGTAGCAAGGACGGTGTTAGAAGTTACCTTGACCGCATCAGTCTTTACAGGCGACACAGAAAAGTGAACACCCTTATTACCCGATCGCAGCGAGCCGCAACAGAGAACATCATAACCTTCTAAAGGGGGGAGAGAAGAGTTAGTCGGTGCCGGTGGGATACATTTGTCTGCACCCAAAGCCTTAGCCTTCGCTAAGAGAAGGAACAGGAAGACCAGGGGAAACGAGGTCCGAGGGCGGAACAGGGGGAACCCCCAATAGTCCGGCCATGGCCGACGTCGGCGCCGCCAGAGCCGAACGGGCGTTAGGAAGGATTTCGAATTTGAACCCTAGAGAGCAGAGAGAGATTCTCTCTCTAGTTTGTCGCTGATCGTGCTGTGGTAGACTGCAAATCCATAAATACCACAGTGGCATTCGTCAATCCAAACGGCATCACAAGGAAATCACAATGACCATACCTCATCCAGAAAGCCATTTTTGCCACATCCTCCTGCTTAATTCAAAGCTGATGATACCCCGACTGCAGATCTATCTTAGAGAACACGCGGGTCCCTTGCAACTAATCAAAAAAATCATCAATCCTCGACAACGGGTACTTATTTGTTTTCGTGATCGTATTCAGCTCACAATAGCCTATACACAATCTCAAAGTTCCGTCCTTTTTCACGAATAGGACCGGAGCTCCCCATGGCGAAATACTAGGCCTAATAAAATCTAAATTCAGAAGGTTATGCAATTACAACTTCAATTCCTTTAACTCTACAGTAGCCATACGATAGGGAGTCTTTAAGATAGGTGCTGATCCAGGCATGAGATCAATTCCAAACTCGATCTCCCTATGTGGCAATAAGGCAAATAATTTATCCAGGAATACATCCACAAACTCGTATATCACCGGAATCTCCTCTGCAGATAGCTCCCGACCCCCCACCACACTAGCATAGGCCAAATAAGCATCAACTCCACTAGTCAGCAGGTGACGAGCTTGTGGGGCCGAAATAAAGCTGGTCGGCTCAACCCGTCGGATTCCTTAAACGTGAAAGGGCTCACATTCCGAAATCATGAAGTCAGCCTTCTTATGAAAACAATCAATGGTTGTATGATTCCATGACAACCAATCCATACCCAAAATAACATCAAAATTATGCATTTCGAGGAGAATCAAATCAACGGCAAAGGACAACCCATTTACCTCAACCGAGCCCCCAGGGTAAGAAGCATTAGTAACAATAGAGGATCCTATGGACATCGATACAATCAAGGAAAAATCAAGAGTCACGGGAGAAGATATAAGATGACAAGCAAACCGATGTGATACGAAAGAATGGGTGGTGCCGGCCGTTTCTCTCCGTCACCGGCATGGGTTTCGAATCCGTTTTGCCTTTGCCGCTCTCGGGTAATGGCGGTGCCGGCGTCTCCTTGGACGGTCATGGTGCGGTGTCGTCTGGAGGATCTCCTCCACCACCTTCTATGTCGACTACCCCTTCGGAGACAGGTAACCCAACTCTCATTTCACCCTTTGGCGCTGATTCCGCTGATTTTAGGGTTGAAGCCTTCCTCTCGCTGCCAGCTGATAATATTCATAAGGTTCGTGTTTGCCCTCCTCCGGCCTTGAAATATTATCCCCCTCGATCTGTCGATGGTGATTGTGCTACCATCCTCCCCCCTCCTGATGTTACCAAAGCTTTTTTTTTTGATAAGTAAGTGATTTGGATTAATGGGAGAAAAATTTTACAAGGAATGATTTATCTCCGAGTATTTTTCCGACTTGGGGATAAAACATAATTGCTAGGGCATGCCCCGAGCACTCTGATACAACAAATAATACCAACAAAGGAAAACTGGTAATCACTCAATACAATCAAAACACTCTAATATTAGTAGAGCATTTCCTATACAGACCATGCCAAACCAAGGCGTTTCCGAAAATTGGTAACTACAACCAACTATTCGCCAACAGCATCTTCATGCGAGCCATGGGCCTTTCTAGCGCCACATGGTGAAACAAAATCTAAAATCCAGGTGTAGCAACCAGCCAACACCAAGTTCCAACACCAGCAGCTACCAATCACTGCACCCGGGTGCAGCCGAATAAATCGGCACCTGTTTTTCCAGCACTTACTAGACATAGCAGTTCCAAGAAAAGCAGATGGATATTCCATGCAAATATCCATTAGCTGCTGCCAATTCATAACAGCAAATGGAAGGCCGCACCAATCCACTATTAGCTACTGCACGCAACCAGGAGTGTTTTGGATTATAGGGAGAAAAATATTACAGAATCTATATTTTTACTCCAAGTATTTTGATTTGGAGTAAAAACATAAACCGCTGGGGCATACCCCAAGCAACAAATACATCAGAAAAAACAAAAAAACTTCTCTAGGAGGATACACGATCAACATAATCAACACAATATGAGACCAATCTAATATATGAACTAACTCAAAAACCGCCGTTGCCAAATTGACATGAGTAACACAGCAAACGCGTAACATCCATGCCAGCCATCATAGACTTGAAAAAACAGCCCGAAGCATCTGCAGCAGTGCACAAATGCGGGCAGCACATTCAGGTCGAGAGCAGCAGCTCACGATAGTTGCAATGAGCCATTGCAATGGAGCATCATACTCCAAATTTACATCCATCAGAGTGGGAACAAAAAGCCAGGCTTCACAGCACCATCAACTTCAGGAGCAAAATTCAGCAGCAATATTTACAGCATACAACCTTCCACCAGAAGGAAGATCAACTAATTCACCCAAACAAGGTGAAATCAGTCGCCATACCCCCTCATTAATCAATGCAACATCAACGGACAGTCCTACCTCAACCAAAGTCCAACTGCTGTCATCCAAACAGCGCCAGTTGATGGAGCCCAACTAACAGAACCTCCACAAGACATAGCAAGAACCCAGCTGTTAATCAGCAGTTCGGCTCCAGCCACCTGACAACCCGGAGCACACCAGCTTCAGCAAAACAACATTTTGACAGCAGAACCTTCAGCAGACCAGCGGGGCACTGCAGCTAATACACAGCATAATCAACAATTGTAAGAGGACCTTCAGGAGCAACTCCGGCCACTACAACAGCCAATCAAAGACACATAATGGCAAAAGACGGAATAAGCTCCACTGCAACATAGGAATCTATTGCAACCAAACAAGACCAGGGCCAGCTCATCAGCACCTCAACCAAAATGTCCTAAGCCAGTGCACGGGCACCCCCATCCCATCCAACAGGAAGGACACACTGGCTGAGGCTCATCCAAACCAGCAGCACCGGGCAGTTGATTGCGCCAGAACCAGCAAAAGAGTCCAAGACTACTTCTTCAGCCCAGCACTTCAGCATACAGCGAAAACAGAGGTTATCACCTCACAACAGCAGCCCATGACAGCTGCAAGCAACCCACCGCATTAGAAGGATTTTCAGCATCCAGACATGGCCACTCCCGATTCTTCGACACTCCAGCCTATAATTCCAGTCCAGAGCAAAACAGGCTCCCCCCAACCCATCTAACAGGAAGGAACGTACAGTCAGAGAGGCTTTAGAATCCAGGCTCAGGGCGTTCGTCAGTGTCAAATCCAGTGAGCAGCACAATTGCATTAGCTTCGGACATCTGCTCCCGAAATCAAGGAACGCAGCATAAACCAGAAGCACCAAAGCCGTAGCTTACGTAAGGAACCCTGAGACAGGGTTCTCGCCTCAGCAGCCAGAGCATAGAAGCCCAGGCAAATCCGGAGGTGAGAAACCCTAATAAATCGAGGGACGAAGGAGAAGAGAGACAATAGCCTGAGAAGAGTCCCAGACAGAAGCAGAACTCCAAACGGAAATAGTCTCATCAGATGCGATCTTGGCTCCAGCAGAAACCCCAATCAACTCGAGGCCGAATAAGCTTCGTCTGGGAACCTGAATCAGCACAGAACGAACTCACAACCACAGACGAAACCTCAGAGGGCACCGGCAAAGCCAGATCTGAGGTCCGGATAGGAAGAGGGCAGGAGTCGGAAAGCGGAAAGCAGCCGGGCGGAGCAACCAGGAGACCGGCCGAGGCCGGCTCTGGCGCCGTCCGGCCAGAGGAGGAGCGTCGCAGAAGGATGCAGGCAAATTTCAAAAGGAACTTTGAAACGTAGAGAGAAGCGAGAGCTTGTCTCTCTGCGTGGCCTCTTCTGATGTAAACTTCCCTCTGATGTCACCAAAGCTGGTGAGGATTGTTGGGGTGCTACCTTGAGTGGTTCCTTCTTTGGTCGAACGCCTCATTTTAGGGCTGTGAACAGCATTGTAAGGAGGATTTGGGCTCGTTTTGGTTTGTCTCATGTTGCTGAAATTGAGAAGGCTATTTTCTTGTTCCGTTTTTCCTCTGTTGCCCAGATGGAATCATGCCTCGAAAGAGGCCCTTGGCTGATCTCGGGATGCCCTTTGATTCTTCATAAATGGACCGTTGGTTCTCCCCTGTCTAGACAGCTGTTTAAATCTATTCCCTCGTGGATTAGGCTGCAAAATGTTCCTGTGAAATATTGGAGGCCTTTGGGTATTAGTTGGATTGCCAGTGCGGTTGGCAAGCCCATCCAACTGGATCCCATTACTGCCAAAATGGAGCGTTTGAATTTTGCCCGCGTATGTGTTGAGGTAGCTCTCGATTCTACTTTCCCTTCGAAAATTCGGATTGGGTCGAATTCGGCTTCTCCGTTGTCAGTTGAGCCAACTGTTGAGATTCATGTGAGCTACCCATGGAAACCGAAGAGGAGAAATTCTGCTCTTCCGGGCTCTGTTGGTTCCCCGAAGCAGCCATTGTCTGTTCCTGCTCCCAGGGCTTATTCGAAGCCTGTTGTGCCTGAGTCAGGTATTGATTGTGCTACTGGTCGTAATGAGACTATGAAATCTCGTGAGCCTGGTATTGAGAGTTCATCGCTGGTGGTTCCAGGAGCTGAATTGCAACCCCACCGGCTCTTAGGCCATTTGGAGACAAATATGCCTCCTGTCTCTTTTTCTGATGCGCTAAATTGTGGACTTGGTATCCCTCCTCCAGCTGCTGATCCTATAGTTGACTCTGTTGATCAGTCTTCAGTTGCGTCCCCCTTTAAGGCATTGGATCAGGCTCTGTCCTTAAAGATGGTGCGGTTTGCTCCTGAGATCTTATCAGCCGAGTCTCCCAGATGTACTTCTTACCGCAGGATGTTGGCTCCTTGCAGTGATATTTGTCATCTGAATAAGTTTCGTAGATCCAATCTAAGAAACCTGGCTTCTAACGGCGTTCCTGTGGTTGGTGGCCCCAATTCGGCTTCTTCCCCTTTTGCTCCTCCTAGAGAAACTCTCGGAGTGGTCCCTCCTGATGATGCCTTGTCTTCAATTGATATCCTGCCCTATCCTGGTGTAGATATCGAGAACTATGACCTGTCGATTCCACCTTCAGATGGAATGACTTCGGAGATGGTGCCTGTGTCTGCTATCGATCCGGATCTCACGCCCAGCCCTATCTCTCGTATTCAAAAAAAATACTCCCTGGTTGTTTCTATCTTTGGGGAGCCATGTTCTTCAAGCTCCAATGGTAGCCTTGAACGGACTAAGAAAAAATCTCGGAGCAGGACAAAGCCCTGTAAATCTAAGTGATTTATAGTGGAGATTCTGGATGGGTGTTAAGGCCGGTGAGGCCTTGTGCACCCTTATGGCTGAAGTGGCTTTGTGTTATCACTTTATACTCACCCTGGACGGAGCAGTTTTGTTCCTTTATCCGGAGTGCAGTTGTTCTTATTTCCGGAATACTTTTTGTCCTCTTAAAGGCTGGAGTGGAGTACATTTTTGCCGGAGTGGCCGTGCGAGTGTTTCGGCCGGCTCGCCTTTGTACACTTAAAGGCCGGAGTAGCCTTGTGGGAGATGAGGCCGGAGTTAAAAAGAAAAAAAGAAAATTTAAGGTGCAGTGTTTTATGCTCCGGCTTTGAGGTTAATGTCCGAAGTTTATTTAACCCCTTTTGCCCGAAGAGGCCTTGAGCTTCTTGATGGGCGGAGTGGCGTTGTTGTTGAATCAAGAGTGGCCTTGTGCCTTTTAAAAACCGGAGTTGATTTATGCTCTTGGAAGCCGGAGTGATTTGTGAGGTGCTTATTGGTCGGAGTCGAATCGGTGCTTCTTGATGGCCAGAGTGCCTTGCGCTCTTTGAAAGTCGGAGTGGCTAGGTGTGAGTTGTGGCCGGAGTGGCCTATTTTCGGAGTGCTGCTTTTGATAATGGGTTTTCGGAGTGCCTATTTTCCGGAGTAAGAGGCTTCCGGAGTGCCTTATTTCACTATGAAGCCGGAGCGGCCTGCGTGTGGTTGAGGCCGGAGTGACATGGTGTATGCTGAAGCCGCAATACATTTTGTACTCTTAAAAGCCGGAGTGGTGTGCGTTGCGGATCTTTTGATTCGAAGTGGTATTGAGCCGAAGTGGCCAGACGATGCTGATAGGGCGATTTCTTCATTCACTCTGGCCGGTGGATGTTATCTTTACAATGATCGAATATTATTGTATCTTTATTTTAATGATTGTTGTCATAGGTTTAGGGGACTCCCCTGTTTCTATGTCTCTTTCTTAAGTCGGCAAAATATTTGGTTAAGAACATAGTTTTTTTTGTATATTTTCTTTAAATTTAATGCAATTAACTACTTACCAAAAAAAAAAAAGATATCGAGAACTATGACCTGTCGATTCCACCTTCAGATGGAATGACTTCGGAGATGGTGCCTGTGTCTGCTATCGATCCGGATCTCACGCCCAGCCCTATCTCTCGTATTCAAAAAAAATACTCCCTGGTTGCTTCTATCTTTGGGGAGCCATGTTCTTCAAGCTCCAATGGTAGCCTTGAACGGACTAAGAAAAAATCTCGGAGCAGGACAAAGCCCTGTAAATCTAAGTGATTTATAGTGGAGATTCTGGATGGGTGTTAAGCCGGTGAGGCCTTGTGCACCCTTATGGCCGAAGTGGCTTTGTGTTATCACTTTATACCCACCCTGGACGGAGCAGTTTTGTTCCTTTATTTGGAGTGCAGTTGTTCTTATTTTCGAAATACTTTTTGTCCTCTTAAAGGCTGGAGTGGAGTACATTTTTGCCGGAGTGGCCTCGCGAGTGTTTAGGCTGGCTCGCCTTTGTACACTTAAAGGCCGAAGTGGCCTTGTGGGAGATGAGGCTGGAGTATAAAAAAAAAATTTAAGGTGCAGTGTTTTATGCTCCAGCTTTGAGGTTAATGTCCGGAGTTTATTTGACCCCTTTTGCCCGAAGAGGCCTTGTGCTTCTTGATGGACGGAGTGGCGTTGTTGTTGAATCCGGAGTGGCCTTGTGCCTTTTAAAAACCGGAGTTGATTTACGCTCTTGGAAGCCGGAGTGATTTGTGAGATGCTTATTGGCCGGAGTCGAATCGGTGCTTCTTGATGGCCAGAGTGCCTTGCGCTCTTTGAAAGTCGGAGTGGCTAGGTGTGAGTTGTGGTCGGAGTGGACTATTTCCGGAGTGCTGCTTCTGATAATAGGTTTTCGGAGTGCCTATTTTCTGGAGTAAGAGGCTTCCGGAGTGCCTTATTTCACTATGAAGCCGGAGCGACCTGCGTGTGGTTGAGGCCGGAGTGATATGGTGTATGCTGAAGCCGCAATACATTTTGTACTCTTAAAAGCCGGAGTGGTGTGCATTGCGGATCTTTTGATTCGAAGTGGTATTGAGCCGAAGTGGCCAGACGATGCTGATATGGCGATTTCTTCATTCACTCTGGCCGGTGGATGTTATCTTTACAATGATCGAATATTATTGTATCCTTCTTTTTAATGACTGTTGTCATAGGTTTAGGGGACTCCCCTATTTCTATGTCTCTTTTCCATGTCGGCAAAACACTTGGTTAAGAACATAATTTTTTTATATATTTTCTTTAAATTTAATGCAATTAATTACTTACCAAAAAAAAACAATGCCAAAAGAGCCACAAATAGAGAGAATATCTTCCACCACATCGCCAGACGTCTTTGCTTCCTGGGCAGTCTAACTCTTAATCGACGTTCGCTTCTGTGACAGACCGATCTTATTCCACCACATAAGTCCGCCGTCAAGCCTAAATCCTTGCATCAAATACAAAGAATGGATAAATAACTAGGTGGACATAAAAATGTTTCTTTTCTTTTATATACAGAAACCTTTCACGTATACACAGGATCGCTTGAGGCCGAACTACTTGAGCTGGCCTTCAGGTTTTAATTTCGTACATGGCCGGCCAACATTAAGTTTGGTTGGACATGAAGACCTTTACATGACATGACATGCTACTAAAAATATCAATTTCATTCATCCATAAATTCTTATACAGCAGAACTGTTCTACAAGTCTTCTCAAAACATCAAAAGAAAAACATCACGTTCTTCACTGATCAGCTCCGGCCAGCTATACCGTTTTGCTATTTCATATGATTCTACTCAATTTCGTCCTCCATAAGCCTCTTGTCATCTGAAAATAGCAAGAGTGAGTTACAAAGCCCAACAAGATACTCACATGTAGAAAACATAAATATACATATAAACGGATCAAAATAAGGGTCATAGCATATCTTTAGCATACAAAAATCACCATATCGTTTCTTCTTTAGTTCGGAATTTCCTTATTCTTATTCTTATGTCTTCAGAAAATTCATAAAAACCATTTGAAATTCTTATCATCATTAGGGATCGGACGGGAGTGGACAACATCGAGGAAGGGTTGTGTTACCCCATAACCTAAAGTCGTATCCTCTCATTATGCTCCCCGGTGCGGGAGGTAATGCCTTTAACTCGGCATACGGGACCGTAGTCCAAAAGTCTTATGCCACCAAAAGTCTCCCCCCATGGCCCAGGAGGCAGTTCTCGAGTGTCAATCCAATATCTTTCATCCATCTTTAACAGCAAGTTTAATGGAAACTCGGTTCTTAGTTCATGTCTTTTGATGGGCCATCCGTCATAGTTCGAAAGTCGAAAGTCGTAGAGTTCCACTTATTGTTCGGATTACGTACATTTTCCTTGTTCTTATGGCCTTTGTTCTTTAACTTCAACAATTGAAGTCCGTATAGCATTTTAAGCATCTTAAAGTCGAAGATTCTTTCATCAAAATCCGGAGTTATTTTCCTTAAAACTGGAGTCCTTTTTATTAAAAGCCGGAGTTCTTTTCTCAAAAGTCGGAGTTCTTTTCTAAAAAGGCCGGAGTTCTTTTCTCAAAAGCCGGAGCTCTTTTCTCCAAAAAGCCAGAGTTCTTTTCCAACAAAAGCCAGACAAAGCCGGAGTTCTTTTCCAACAAAAGCCAGACAAAGCCGGAGTTCTTTTTCAACAAAATCCGAAGTTTAAAAGCCTGAGTTTCTTTCCAACAAAGGGCAGAGTTCAAATTCAAGGCACACAAGGCCGGTTTCAAATCAACTTAGGGCCGGTTTCAAATTCAAGTACTCATGGCCGGTTTCGATTTTAACGTGAAAAAGGGCCGATTTCGATTTTAACGTGAGAAAGGGCCGATTTCGATTTCAATTTTCATGGGACAATTACCGAATACCTTTCTTTTAACAAAACCGAAAGTTTTTTCTCAAGGGTTGGAAGTTTTTTCTTTAAGCATGAAATTATCAAAGTTCATATAAATCGACAAATAGTCATACTTCATGCAGAACAAAAATCGAACATCATGAATAACAGGGCTTCTTTTTAAACATGCGATTAAGAACGATACTTCCTTAAATCATATGAACTGAACAAACATCATATATACTGAAACATAAGTTCATCAGAAATCAGATATACTTGCGTTGTAAACATGCATAATTATGAACTTAAAACAAGGGTGAGTACTCTTGCTTTTTTTTTTTGGTAAGTAAGTAAAGTGTATTAAAATTAAAAGAATTACAAAACTATGTTCTGACTCCAAATGTTTTTCCGACTTGAAGTAAGAACAAAGCCGATGGGGCATACCCCGATCCTCATGATCATGTCATGAAAACAAAGAGACTTTATAACTGCGTTCAAGAGCAGTATACCAATCAGCCTATATAAATAGATATATATATAAATATATGATTTACTAAGCCAACAAGGCATTGCAACCTTGGACGCCATGCAGCAAAAAATTGCACCTCCAAACCATCAAATAGATGACCAATACAACTAGCCTGCCTGGAGGAACGCAGCATTGATCACTGGAGATTTAGCAGCATCTCTTTTTTTCTTTGGTAAGTTTTTTTTTTGATAAGTAAGTAATTTGAATTAATGGGAGAAAAAAAATTTACAAGTAATGATTTATCTCCAAGTGTTATTCCGACTTGGGGATAAACCATAGTTGCTAGGGCATGCCCCGAGCACTCTGATACAACGAATGAAACCAACAGAAAAACAAAATTGCTGGTATTCGTGTAGTACAAACAAACCACTCTAACATCAGTAAAGCAGTTCCTAAACAAAAAACATGCCAATTCAAGGCAATACTCTTGATTCCAGCCCCACACCTTCGGCAATGAAGCATGATGGAGCCAGCAACCAGCAATCAGGTCCAGCTACAACTCCCGGCAACTAAAGGTGCACGGCTAACAAAATCCACCGCCACTCAATGCAGGCAGAGAATTTCAGCATGCAATCTGCAGTTTTGCAGAGAATTCCAGGTAGAAGATCCAACAGCCGATCTGCACTTCAGTGAATGGCCCAGTGCAGTTAACAGCATATGTCCACTCTGCATTATCCAGGAACATATCCAATAAATTCCTGGGCCAAACATCCTTTTCGGTAGGCTAAACACAGCCCATATAAATGCCCAACAGGAGCAGAATTGCTAACCAGCTAAAACACAGCACTAGGCAACAACAGCAGAGCACCGCCAATCACAGCCCTGCAAAGAAATACCACATCGCAGTTGCATCAGCAATTTAGCCACTCCTGGTAGCAGGTAGTGCAAAGCAGAAGATCTGCATCAAAGACCAGTATGGAAGGCCCAAATTTCTCCCCCAGCAGTGGCAGCAACATCAATTGCACAAAGGGGCTAGTCTAAAACCAACCATCACAACCAACCAATATAGCAGCAAAATCCATTCATTCCTGCAATTCAGCATCATCATAGGCAGCGAGTCCTCCTTTTGGTAATTAAGTATTTTGGATTAAAGGGAGAAAAAATTACACAAACTATGCTTTATTTCCAAATATTTTAACTTAGAAATAAAGCATAAAATGTTAGGGCATACCCCAAGCAGCTGGTACATCATAAGATATCACAAAAAAATCCTCCAGGAGGACAACGTTCAACAAAATCGACAAAATATGAAATCTGTCTTATGTTACACACGATCAGACAACTGATCAACTATTCCAAAATCGGCTGAAGCAACTCAGCATCACAGATGGCAAACATACCATCCAACACAGCACAGACCTGCAGGGAGAGGCAAGCAAATTCACCTCACATGGCCACTCCGGCTCTTAGTGTACAAAGGGCACTCTGGAAATGGCCACTCCGGCCTCAACACACGCAGGCCACTCCGGTCTTTTAGAGTACATAGGCACTCCGGAACCTTCAAACTCAAAGTCACTCCGGCCTTTTAGCGAAAAGGCACTCCGGAATCATCATACGCATGACCACTCCGGAATCATCATACGCTTGGCCACTCCGGCCTCATCACACATAAGCCACTCCGGCCTTTTAGTGTACGGAAGGCACTACGGAAATGCTCTCCTACCGGAAGAACATCTAACCAAATCAGCAGCAAGATTCCACTGCCAGCACCATGGACCATCATGCCATTCTTCACAAAACCAGCATTAGAAGCAGCTACACTCCAGCTACAACAAGGACCAAAGAGCTAGGATCGGCAATCCAGCACCATCATCCATCAGCTGAGCACGAAGGAGCAGATCCAGCGCATGGCATCAGCACACATCTAGCCGCATCTCCAGAGAAGCTCCTAGCCTTAGCAACCAGGAAGCAACATTTCCAGCAGCAAAAACACCAGCGGGATAGAGCCTAACAAAATGGAGGCAACTTATCCATGCTACACATAATGGCTACAAGTAACCATCCGGTGGAATGTAGAGAGAGATTCTCCTCCTTTTCTCTAGATTTCAAAATCCAAATTTGAAATTTGTTCGGCTCTTGCTGACGCTCGGTCCTCCCAGCCGTCTCCTTCGGTGACCCTCCTCTGGCCGGGCGGCGCCGGAGCCGGCCTCGGCCGGCCTCCTGGCTGCTCAGCCCGGTCGCCTAAGGTTTCCCGATTCCTTCTTCCCTCGTTTCTGGACTTCTGATCTAAAGTCGGTGTCCTTTGAATCTTCGGCCGTTGCTGCGTGATTGTTTCTGTTGATTCAGATTTGGATGCAGGCCTTTGAGATCTTGTATCTCTCTCAAGAACTATTCCTCTTTCTCCTCGGTGCAAGCCTTGGTTTGAGTTCTCGATTCGGTTCTCCCGTTCTGATGGGGTTGTAGGCTCCGGCCTCGATTACGACTCCATTCCGTTCATACGCCGATGTGGACGATTGGGCCATGCTTCGGACTTGTCTGTGGGCTGGGTTAGTCAACTTTGTTATTATGGATCGGCTTCGGAATTTGATATAGGGTGCGTCTGCCGGCTCTCTCGCTGCGTGTTGGATCTGCCGCTTCTTAAAGTCTGTGGCCATGGAACTTCGGGTTGTCTGCGATCCTTCTGATGCGGTGGGGTTCTGGTTGCAGCCTTTATTGAAGCTCTGCTTTTTGGCAACCTTTTGGGTTGCAGATTTTGTTGGGTTCTCATGGTGAAGTTCTGCATTTCGATGGCTGCTGCTCTAGCCTGTTCTTTGGATCTAGTCGGTGAACGGGATTGTGTTGTCAGCTTTTCTATTAGCTCAGCCAATGTGTCCCCTTCTGTGGTACGGGTTGGGGGGCCTGTGCTATTCTGGTTGGGGACTTTCTGGTTGGTGTGAAGAGCTGGATGACCTCCGTTTGGTCCTTGGGATCCCTTGTAGCAGGTCTGAGACTGATGTTAATCTGCCGTTTTGTGTCCCCTCCTGTTGAACGGGTTGGGGGTGCCTGTGATTTTCTGGTTGGGGAATTTCTGGCTCTGCTGGGAGGAGCTGTCCATTGGTTGCTTTTGGTTGGCTAATTTAGCCAGTGTGTTGATGTTGTTGTCTTGCAACAATTTCATCTGATGTATGGCTTGCTGCAATGATTTGATTCTTTACTGCGGCCAGAATGATATTGTGGGACGTTGGATTACTCTTCTGTCTCGTGATCTTATTTTGAAGTGGTTAATGCCACTTTGCTGTTGGAGATATATGCTGGCGAGCGTTGAAATGCTGCTGTTCGGCTTGCGTGGTGGTGGAAGGCAGCATTACAGATCCATGGCTGAGTTGCTGAGGATGCTGTGTTCGGCTGCTTGCTGCCCCTGCTAGTTTGTTCAGTGTGCTGATTATTTGCTGCTTATGATTTGGCGGAATTGTGATGCTGGGTTTGGGGTTTTGATGTGAGACTAAGAACCTGGTATCTGATGTGTGGTGCGGCCTTTGCTGTAATGCTGGTTTGGGCTTGCAATCCGGATGGATGGTGTTTGTCATCCTAGTGATGCTGCTGAGATGCAGTTTATTTTAATGGTTGGGGCTGTAATGGTTCTAACTGAATGTTTTTCTTTGATGCTGAGGAATGGGATCTGTTGGGCTTAGCTTGTGCCTACGAGTCTGATTTATTTGCTCTCTGTTTGTGCTGGTGCTGGTTCGCTGGCAATGTATTGCTGATGGTGGTGATGCCGATTTGGCTTGCTGACCTGGCAATTTTTGCTGATTGGCAAGTCATTCACATGGCTTGCTGATCTGGCAATTTTATGGAGTGATGATTTCTGAGATGGAATGGTCTAAAGCTAATGTGGAGGTGGGGCAGGTTCTGCTGTTATGGACTGCATTTGGCTGTCGGCAGCTAGTCTGGTCCTTTTCAGTTTGCTAATTTCGAGGATGGGCTTTACATTTGCTCTGCCCAGATTTTTTTGGACTGCATTTCATATGCATTATGATGTCTTGTTCTGTAATGCATGTGAAATGCAGTATGATGCAGTGGGATTGAGCTGCAGAATTATGTGTGAGCTATGCTGTGATGTGTTGTGTTGAGCTGCAGAATTCGGTGTCTCTATGGTGCTGTATTGCAGAATGCAGTACGTTTTGTTGTGTTGCTGTAATGCAATTTTTGTTCCTTCGGACTAACTGAGATGCTGCTGGCTGTTGCCGTTTTGGTGAAGCACATTCCCATCCGGTTCGATTGTGTCGAAAGGTGCTGTAAAATGCAGAAATGCTGAATTGTGGGCTGTCCGGCTGTCCTTAACTGGAAGTTGGAATGTTGATCTAGCGTAGATGCGGTTGTTGAGTAGTGTCGGTTTGCTGAAGGTGTGCTGTAGACTGTGGGTTCCAGGGATGTTCGAAAGCTGGTGTGTATGGCTGATGGGCCTGCTGCTGTAGGTTTTTTGAACTTTTCTGTAATATTTTTCAACTCTATAGGGTTTGTAGATCGTGGGCCTCCTAGAGGCTTGTTGTGTACCTTTGGATGTACTTTTGCTCGGGGTATACCCCAGCGGGTAATGTTTTATCCCCAAGTCAAAATACTTGGCGATAAAACATTAATTTTGTAATATTTTTTTTTTTCTCCCATTAATCCAAAATACTTACTTACCAAAAAAAAAATACATATAATGGCTACAGGCAAAAAAAAAAAATCTCTTTTCGCCCTGCTTTTGTGACTCCGAATTCCGGAGTTGTTCTTGAGGACTCCGGATCCGGAGTGTTTTCGCTCTTTCTGTGCTTTTCTTCGGAAAAAAAAAAACACATTTTCGCCTGCTTTTGTAACTCCGGATTCCGGAGTTGTTCTTGAGGACTCCGGATCCGGAGTGTTTCGTTGTCTTGTTCTTTC
>JAODPA010078100.1:4219-27592 GCA_025585075.1 Nepenthes mirabilis | reverse complement strand
AATGGATAATTTACTTATCAGTCAATGTAATAGCTTAAAATAATAAATAGTTATTTTCCTTAATGAAGATCACAAGTAGGCAGCCAAATTATAAACAGGCTTACTTCTATTGAAATATGAAGAGGGAAAACAATAGAAAAAGGTAAATATAGAACTCTTAACCTCTATCACTTGCAAAACCCACAAATCTTCAAAAAAAACAGATCTATATAAATGCTCTAAATATTTCATTTATTTTCTCGCATAAACTTATTATCTTTGTCAAATTTTGCTTTATTAAGAACATATTCAGAAGTAACAAACAAATTGAATATTTTTTTATTTCCCTTTAAAAAAATTAAAAAATATCTTATTTTTTACAATAAATTTCAGTTAAAATATTTCCTGAAAAATTCTAAAAAACTTCTTAGCAAAAACCACAAATTATACTTCTATTTCAAAAACACTTCCAAAATAAAAACAAAATTGAAGCATATCCGCCAACCATGAATCTAGAAAATCTTTGAGATCTAATCAGCTCTGAGTATGACTATAAGTGAATCGACCCGAATAAAAGAGCTTAATAAAAAGGAGGTCCAATAGAAAGGCCACCCTAATCATGGCATAAAATAGACTAGTCTCACGTCAAGGCCCATGGACGTAACTCACCACAGCCTACGATTCCACTTCCATACTTTAAGAACTAGCTATAACCTGCAAGAATAGAAAAAAGGAAGCCGACAGTCCAAACCGATTTTTCTTATTCAAAATGGTTCCATGCATGATTAAAAGCTGACAATGGATCGTCAAAACTATCCACCACAGCGTTATAAAATGGAGGGCTCCCAAGTGAGAGGAGGGCTGTAGCCTTCGAGTGGTCTCGCAATCAGAGAAAACTAAATACAAAAATATATTACATTTCTTTCATACATATTTATCATTTTTTTCAGTATCTTTTTATTTTTTTAAAAAATTTTTTTGACTTGAGTATCAAAAAACTTATCGGGGAACAAACCTCGCTTATTCTCTAATTCTCTTATTTTCAGTTGTGGCATATAAGTTCCAAATTGTTAGAAACGTTATCCGTCCAAAATTAGGATCCCAAAACGCATTAATCAGAAATATGAACTACATATTTAGACAAACGTTATCCTCTAATTTAGCATGAGATAGTTGCCAGCAATTCAACCTCCATATTTAGATTAGACAAGTTCCTAAGTTTTTTAACTTTATATATTTATGTATATTGAGTTCTATCGTAATATTTTTCTGCAACTAACTCAGCCAAATAAGCTAAGGAAAGATGGTCCATTCTCATACTGCCTCAAATAGTCTTAAATGGATTCACCTTTAATACGATGGATGGCTCGAGGCTGCAGCTTTGATATGAGCCCTAGCTCGGGCTCCTTGACCCATACGGAGACCCTGACTATGACCGCCCTCGGTTAGACCTTGATTCATCACGAGGTGAAATTGACCTGCAGTCATTGCGTCGAGACTAGACTGTTTTTAAGTAGAACATAAAATAGAGCAACGGACATAAATATTTAGCATCACGTATCATGAATAATGGCTATGCCTATGAGAGAAATATTTTGGCCCTCGGGAGTAAGATCTTGGGTAACAAGGCGATTGAGAATCAGCAACCTGAAGAATGCGTCCAGTCATAGGCTCAGCCCCTATAAAAAAAGTCAATCAACACAAGAATATGCCGGGATGGGGAAGCCTCCTATACCATGTGAACCGTTGATGATTGATCACACGGCCCACATGTTAAAGTTTTAAAAAAGAAAAAATAATATAAATAAGTAAAATTTTGATATTTCAACGTTATACAACAAACTATTTTCGTATTTTTCATTTTTTAAACTTAAAATATGGGTAACGTGAGATGGAGCATCCCATGATCCAGAGTATGCCCAGATTAGTAGAAGCCTGAATCACAAGTAACATTCCACACACAAAAACACAACAAACCATCCTTCTTATTAAAACTTTAAGCCTTTTTTTTTTTTTAAATTTCAACTCTACATTGAAAAAACTCCAACCATTCTACTCTAATTTACAACGATGATTTCATTTTTCCAGTCTTAAAATGAATTTTTTTTTCTCAGCAGAAATTATTTTTCATGGGAAATAACTCATTGCCCCGTCTAATTTCCTTTGCTTGCTTGTAACAGAAACAATTCCCTGAAATAATTAGAGCTAAAAATTAAGGTGAAAATGCTTTAGGATGGGAAATAGAGGAAGAGAAGGAGGAGAATTTTAAGGGATGGAGATAGACTAAAGCACAGCGTACTTATAAGGTGATCCTTTATGAGAGATGGTAAGCATAAGACTGCATTAATTTGACCCAACTTACAGTCCGAAATAATGGAAGACTCGTACATTGGGCCACCCATAGTCTGACAATTTTTTTTTTCGTTTCTTTAAATCTTTTTCCTGTACATTGTAGTGTAACAAGCTGCTACAGACAAAAGGGCTTGGATAGCCCAATAGGTGAACTGACTAACAAAGCAGCGAAGCAAAACCAGCTGATGGCTATGACTGCACTTGGATAAGGACAGCAGTTTCTATTGAATAATCTATGACTGCACTTCGAGATGTAATAGAAGAATAGGCTCAGGGGAAAATAATCTATTGAATAATTACTCGGCTTTGTTAAATTACTTCTAATTCTAAGAAAATTAGCTGGGTTTTATAAAGAAGATCGACTGCTCAAATATCAATTAAGATAAAGCCCTCGTTTAGGAGAAGAGTCTTGGTTAGGAAAAATTATACTATATAGAAACATTTGTCCATCAAACAAATGCTTCTCTTTCTTGGGCAACACTCTATCTCTCTCTCTCTCTGCTGTGTGTCACTCAATCACTCTGTCTCATCTTCTTTTGTCCAGTTTAGCAGCCAGCTAGGCTTTGCGAGGGTCGGAGTGTGACAATGTGGGCAGCCAGCAGCAGCTTAGTGTAAGTGGTGTGCACTTTGCGATGGTGATTGGCTGGCTGATCTCAGAGCTCGGAAATCAGAATGATTGATGGATTCCCTAGAATTCAGGTAAGTCTGGAAAATAGGGATTTTCAACTCTTATACCAAATTAATGAAGGATGGGAAAGGAAGAAGGCAGAAGAGAGGAAGAAGAAATCAGAGTCGTCCTATATAATTTGGTAACCTGCCAGACCTAAAATTATAATAATTGCATACTGCATATGAATTTTGGACTCCTCCACGCATACTGTCATTAAAACCTGCCACAATACAAAAAATTAAGAAATTATAATGATTTCCAATAAAACACTAGACACCATTACCATAGAAAACATTAATTATAATCCACTGTATGAGATTCCCTTTCTACATTAATAAAAATTGTCCATCCAATAGAGCCAACATCTTCTCTTACTTTGCAGTCCTTTTTTTAGTAAAAAGACCTCCCATTTAGTGACAGTGGAGTTATGATGGCCTGTGTCTTCTACAACAAAAAAAGGACATTCACCCACTAGCCTAAAAAACCAATATAAGTTCGTCTCAGGTTTAAAATTGACTTGTTATCCACTATTATTATCTGCTCCATATATATTTTCTTATTTCATCTTTCTAAGAAGAGGCATAAGATTCAGGCATCTCAAGATATTGGAGAAATTTGATTTTATGAGAGAGATTTGATTTTATTTGATTTTGGTCTTAATTGAGTTACTTCCATGTTTTGTAATATCCTAAGGATTCCCAAAATTTTTTAGTTTTTGTAGCCCTAGCATATTTAGAAGTGTTATATTTTATTTTCATTTTCCTTATTTTATATCGTTAATTGAAAAATTACATTTATTTTCTAATTAACCTAGAAACAGAGTAACTTTATATAGAAATTGTAACTTTATCATTTGAAAAGTCATTAAAGAATTAAATTAAAATTAAGAAATTATGATTCTCCTTCTTTCTACCTGATAATCTTTACTTCTCCCTTTTGCTGTGTTTTCTTCTCTCCCACTTCACCCTTTCTCTTTTTTCCTTCCCTATTTCTCATTCCCTACACCACATAGCCACTAAACAGGATGCATGCTGAAAATGATCACTTATAACAGCAGGCTAAAATTACCTGAAGTGCTCTCTTGCACTCATTTCGGATGGCTTTTTCCTGTTTTCTTCCACACATAAAATGGTCATCTCCCGACCCAAAAGAACATAGCCATCCATCTCATATTTGACATCTGCAGCATCAGCGGGATCCAGAAATTGGACAAAACTGAATCCACGGGGCTTCCTGCACCATTAATATTATTGAGTTAGGCACATAACAGAACAAAACCCTTCAAGTTTTACATTGCAGTAGAAATTTCCCTTCAAGTGGAAATATCAAAAAATTTCTTCCCACAGTTCACAACTCAAGTAAAAAAAATCAATCACGGTGATGCTAACCTTGCAAGAGTAAAGGAAGTACTATGAAGAACCGGGATTTCTTTAGCCTCGAAGTTCTTTATGCATTCAACCTTTTAACTTCATCCAACCATCACGAATATTATTCTTGAACAAGACTTCATGTACATTAAGAACATCTTGACCAGAACCTTATTACTTGGTGTCTTCATCTTGATTCTTCCAATGAAACAAACATATAACAATAAAATAGGTAGTAGATAAAAACAGCCCCACCATCTCACGGTAGGGAACACACAGGAGATTAATTCCATCTAAAAAACCACTGGATAAAGTAGTCTCAAATGCATTACATACTTCTATCTACATTTGCTCTATCCAGTGACAACAGCAGATGCAGCTAGTATTGTAGCACATTTGAGATTTGCATATAAATGACCAATCAAGATTTTTGAAAACAGATAAGAGGTAAGACAGATCACACCAATGTTACTAAGCTCACCCAGTATAATAGTCTCGTTGCAAGTAAATGTCTTTGATCAGACCATATCTCCGAAATGGTCGCCGTAGATCTTCAGGCCTGCATATATAATACAACATTTCAATATTTCAACAAAAAAAGGATGGAAGGAGGCAGGTCAAGCCTTACTAACTGACCCATCACCACAGAAAGAAAGAGGGGCCAGAGAGGAAGGTGGGATACACAAAAAATATTCAGCTTAGGAGCCATAATGTGAGGAAAAATAATAGATGAAGGCAACCATGTTTCAAGCCCTGTTATGGCTAGTTTCTAGGCTCCCAGGACACGAGACAGAAATCTACTCAGTTGGGGAAAATTATGCTTTGTTTAGTTGGAAAATTAACTTCTTGTTTTTCTTTTTCACATTTTCATTTGCGCAATTTTTCTGATAAACATTTGTTTCTGATAGAAACATAAACATTTTGTCAAGTTATTATATTACAATTGACAATTGAACAAATTATTTGAAAATTTTGCTTAGGATATTCATTTAAAATACATTAATAGATCAAAATTAAATTTATGATATCTCATTTAATAGTCACATAAAGTCACAAAAAAATCCTACATACCTCATACCAGCATATCGCATATAAAATGTAGTTCTTGATAATAATTTATTATAGAAATTGACACTCATCATAATATTTCATTTATAACAAGTGTGCCAAATGTTGAGCCATTAACCACGGTTTTTTTTAGAAACTAAGCTCAGTACATTTGAACAAAACTCATTAAACAAATAAATAAAAATCCTACATATGGCAAACCAGCATATCAGGTATCGAATGAGGTTCTTAATAATAATCCATCATATAAATTGACACTCGTCTACATATTTCATATTATAATAAGCTTGCCTAAAGTTCAGCCTTTAACCATAGCTTTGTTAGAAACCAAGCTTAGTTTATTTGAAGTAAGCTCTTTAAACTAATAAATTGAGCTCAAAGTTGATTTTATACTCATTAAATTAATAAGTCAAATCTTAGTTGAGTACAACTCAATTTATCTGTGGTTTTACAATGTATTTAATTGCATCAAGTCAATAACTAGATTTTAATAACAGAGTATTCTTAATGACGACTCTTCATATTATTATAATGGAATTACTTTAATTTTGCCATTAAATAACAACAAAGTCATTTTCTAAGGTGTAGAAATTGTTACCTAAATGATGTCTTTACCAAAACTGACCGATTATTAAATTACTTCAAAATTTGCATATATCTATATTTATAAATTTATAAAATAATATTTCCATAAATACAAATTTTTAAAAATATCAGTGTATAAGACATCAAAAAACCATAAAACCTTTGCTTTCAAGTCTGTTGAAAATTCTGAAAATCATCTTCCTAAATTATTTTTAAGTTTCATAAAATCCAGTTTAATGTTGAAAAACTGTGTTGGGCCCAACATAAAGGCCCATAAAAGAACAGGCCCAGTTAAAGAAGCCCAGAAACGCTCCCACAAGCAGAAGAGACCGAGTGACCCAAGGGCCGAGAGCCCAAGAGGTATCGCCCCGCCTGGGCGGCCAGGAAGAATCTCTCAGACTTTCCCCCGGAAGACCCTACAAGAGCTACTCCTCCTCACAAAGCCCGCAAGCTTGAAGAAGGTCCTGCAACCAGATAAGAACCGCCCGGTCGTGGCTGGGGGTGCCAGCTGGCCTATTTCGCCAGTTTCCAAGAAAGCCTGCTGCTACTGTCTGACGCCGCATCTGCAGAGCACGCCTGGTCAAGTCAGGGCAGATATCCGGTTCCTGTGCACCTGACACACTCAAAAGCTGCGTCGGCGCCGTACGTATGTCCATTTCCACATCTCAGCTGCATTAAAGAAGATCAGTGGACCAACCCCTCGACCGCCGGATGAACGACACGTGTCCATTCCCTAACGGCCTGACTTTCACTATAAATACACAGAGAGAGCCTTGATCGAGAGAGACATCCTTGGAGAGGCACGCAAGGGAAAACCTTCCACATTCACAAAGCTTCCACCAAACTTTCTCCTCCTCCACTCCTCAAAGACGTGTAAAAGGGCTCCCAGTGAGCATAGCTTCTTCGAGAGATAGGGAAGGGATTAACCCTCACAACTGTACCCTGTAAAATCTCCAACTCATATAGTGAAACTCTTTACAGGCCCCGAGTCTAGTGGTTTTTCCTCCCCATTCAAGAGGAGATTTTCCACTTAAAACATCCGGTCTCAGTTCTCGTCCCGTGTCCAACACGTCATCCACTTGTGTTGCCTGGGAACCACGTACCCGTCAGAACGCACCCCGAGAGATCCGACTGGGTGGTCAACATCCTGCATCTCTCGGCCATAGCAAGTCATCTGGAGACGGGCCCTCACCATCTCCAACTCGCGCCCCTAGCGAGTCCCGTGAAACCAGAACGCAACAAACTGTAAAACTTTATCATCTATATTTTATAAGTGGAAACCAAACAGATTTAAAAGCGTTTTCTAAATTTTTCGTTTATTATAAAAATTTCTAAGAAAGCATTAATTTTCCATTACTAAACATGTGCTTAACTTCCCATTTTTCAAGGAAGTTTGTAACCACGATGCACAAAAACTTCATCGTGACACTAATTGCTTACGTGTTGACTGTCCTACAACAGAGAAATTGACTGCTCCATACTTAGCTGAAACAGAATTTTCAATATTGAGAAGAAAAATTGATAGGGCCTTACAACAAGGGGGAAAAACCACTTTATAATCCACAAATAATTGTAGGAACTATTTGTGCACAATAAAAATGGGTCGACATTAAACCAATAACTCACACTTCTTCAAAGGCTCATGCTAATATTAGTCAGCGTAGGCCCCCTAGTGACAAGGTAACAGCTTGGACAAAGTACAAAGAACCTATGTGATGCGGACATCCGAAGACGAAGATTTGCTTTTATTTGCCTTCCAAATTATATTTGATTTTATTTTATTTTCATAACTTTGATTATTAATTAACTTTGATTTAATTTTATTTAGCAGAAATTTAATTTTATTTCTTTTATCATGTTTCTCACTTAGGAGTTATTTGGTGAAGATTTATTTTTAATTTTCTTAGGTATCGAATTCTCAATATAAGAACCTCTACTTGTATTGTTTAAGAAATTGATAAATACTTTGAGAAATTGAATATCATTGAGTATTTGGGATTTTCTTTCCCCTTTGCTCCTTGATTTCTCCCCTTTCTTATCTCTACCCTCTAGTCTTTGTTCTCGTCTCTACTGTCTATTACTCTTTTCTCTACTTTTCCCCTCCTCCCTACATCAAATTGGTATCAGAGACTAAACTCCTCCCCTTTCCAATTTAGTCTAGGATTCCTGTTCTCTATATAAGGACTCTACTTCTATTATTTAGATAGAATGATGGAATGAATGAATATTTTGAGAAATTGAATGTAATTGGACATTCGTGACCACCTTCCCTCTCCCCCCTTGGTTTTTTTTCTTTCTTGTTTCTATCCCTCTAATATCTATTCTTGTCTCTACCCCTCTAATCTCTATTTTTATCTCTACCCCTCTATTCTTATCTCTACCCCTCTGTCACTCTTCCCTACTTTCCTCCTTCCCCTCCCCTCTCAATTTTATGTAGGGAGGAGGAAAAAAGTAGAGAGAAAAGCAATAAAGAAATAGAGACAAGAACAAAGATAGAGAGGCAGAGACAAGAAAGAGGATAAACTAAGGAGGAGAGGAGAAAGAAAATTACAAATACCCAATGGTATTCAATTTCTCAAAACATTCATTAATGTCTTAAATAATACAAGTAGGGGTTCTTATATACAGAACCTGATACCTAAGAAAATCAAAAATAAATCACCACCAAATAACTCCTAAGCGGAAAACAAAATAAAAGAAATAAAATTAAATCTCTGCTAAATAAAATCAAAGGTAATTAATAACCAAAACTGCTATGAAAATAAAATAAAATCAAATCAAATATAATTTGGAAGACAAATCAAAACAAATCTTCGTATTCGGATGTCAACATCAATACTCTCCAGGTGGCTGGAACTTGACCGCAGCGAGTAAACCTCGGTAATCAAGTCCCAACCACGAGCCGAATGGCTGTGCAACCCTTTGGCAACGGTGATAGACTCGTGTAAGGGGGGCTGAAAACTGATGGAGCGACCAAGATCTCAGAAAGGAATTGGACTGGGGCTGGCGTAAGTTTCATTCTGCTGACTCTGATAGAACTCCAAAAGATCTAGGTCGAACTACTGTAGTGCCTCGCGAAAGATCCAAGTATTCTCAGACTTTGGTCGACCAACCAAATAGATGAGAAAGCGGTGAACGGCTCCATCCCTGATAAGCATAACCTACTCATCTAAAATAACATTAATTTTATCGTAGTGTGCCGAGAGGAAGAGAAGTGGCGCAGGAGTGGACGGACGGTCAATTGGTGAAGCACTCGGGGGGTGGCAAAGGGATCAACAGGTGGAGAAAAGTCGCCTTTGTAAGCAATTAAATCTTCCACATTGAAAGTATGATGAAGACCAAAATGGGATGGAATGTCAATGACATATACATTTGATCCAATGCGCTGTAAAATTTTGAATGGACCAGCACTACGAGCCTACAATTTAGAGACGTGCCCAGATAGGCGCGGATCTGGTCTGATGCGAATCATAACATAATTTCCTACATGAAATTCAATGAGTCTTTTATGTGAATCAGCGTGAAATTTGTATGAAACATTGCTAGCCTCCAATTTTTTATTGATCTCAATGTGCAAGTCATAAAAGTGTTATGCAAAAGCTTCGGCCGTCATTGACACACTAACATATGGAGACATCAAGACAAGGTCCAATGATTTTCGGAGTTTATAACCATGCACAATTTCAAATGGGCTCATACGTAGAGATCAATTGAAAGAGCTATTATATGCAAGTTAGGGAGTGGGAATGATCAAGTCCCAATTCCTAAGTTGCTCCTGGACCAAACACCGTAATAAGTTACCTAAATTTTGATTGACAACTTCAATTTGACCATTGATTTGGGGGTGATATCTAGTGAAAAATTTTAGTTTGGTACCAACCACGTGCTACAAGGTTCTCCAAAAATGACTGGTAAAACGAATAATTTTATCAGAAATAATAATCTTAAGAAGACCATATAGTTTGACAATCTCAGTGAAATAGAGGCGAGCAACTCGAGAAGCATTAGCAGTCTTGCTACAAGTGGGCCATTTTAGAAAAACATGTCATCATATCTAACATGCTTGGATCTCTTGCGAAGCATTACAGCAGTTTGACCAAGATCTTTTGAAGTTCTATCAGAGTCAGCAGAATAGAACTTTTGCCAGCCCTAATCCAATTCCTTCCGGAGATCTCGGTTGTTCCGTCAACTTTCGGCCCCCTTACATGGGTCTATTACTGCCGCCGAAGGGTTGCACAGCTACTTGGCTTGTAGTTGAGGACTTGACTACTGAGGTTTACTCGTCGGAGTTGAGTTCCAGCCACTTGGAGAGAATTGATGTAGACATCCGAAGACGAGGATTTGCTTTGATTTGCCTTCCAAATTATATTTGGTTTTATTTTATTTCCATAGCAGCTTTGATTATTAATTAGCTTTAATTTGATTTTATTTAGTAGAGATTTGATTTTATTTCTTTTATTTTGTTTCCCACTTAGAAGTTATTTGGTGGTGATTTATTTCTAATTTTTTTAGTTATCGGGTTCTCTATATAAGAATATTTACTTGTATTGTTTAAGACATTGATGAATGCTTTGAGAAATTGAATACCATTGAGTATTTGTGACTTCCTTTCCCCTCTCCTCCTTGGGTTCTCCTCTTTCTTGTCTCTACCTATCTAGTCTTTATTTTTGTCTCCACCCTTCTATTACTTTTCTCTCTACTTTTCCCCTCCTCCCTACATCACTATGAAGCACGAAAATGTTTTAGGGGGACATCCCACATTTTTGAAATGTTTCACAAAATGAATGCATTGGAAACATTTCGGGGATCTTGGTGCTTTTTATTCTTTTACTAGAAACGTATTTGCGTTGCTGGGATACTAGGAAAGGCACGTGATCCAGGCCAATGAAATTAGCGACTGATTTTGTTTTGATACAGAGCTTTCAACAGCCATGGATGTCACATTGGATTATCAATCACTCCATCATGCAAAAATTGCATGCATGAAAACTTACAAGGAGACTAAATAGTAGGAATAAGCAACGAAAGTTGGATAGCTAAGTCAAAATCAGAACCGAAATCTGGTGATTGCGGTAAAAACATTATCATATGAGGAAAAACCGGCAATCATGATGAAGGTTGCAGATCAACAGGCTGGTAGGGAGCTCCCTACCACGACTATAATGACTCCTTGGGGTAGGGCTCCTGTGTCTTCGTCCATAACCTCCTGGAGGAGAGGGACTGTAGCTGTAGTTTCTTCCCCTCATTATTTTGCAATATTCACCTGGCCAGAAAATATACTAGCAGTAAAACAGTTAAGTATAGATGCAGCAAATATGAGTGACACATAAGTCAATGCCAAAAAAATCATTAGAATATAGAAGTGTGGCCTTTATTTATGCATATATCTCAAAAATATTCAACAATTGTTATAAATCATATGCTTTGTCTAGCAGCTGAGCTGTAAGATTGCAGCATTCCCCCCCCCCCCACCCAGGGGGAGGACGGTGGGGTTGCAACCACTTCTCTATCATTGTAAGGTTGCCCAGGCAGCGAGGTTGCAGCCAATTCTGTATTGTTGAAGGTTAGGGTCATGGACATATTTAAGAACTAAAACCAGCAAGGGAAAAAATCAGATTCATACTACTAAAAAATCCCAATACCCACCAAGCTTTGATTTGATCCATTATCCAAAATCTAAATTATAGAACAATGTGTATTGGTATAAATATATAAGCCTTCCAATCTACATACTAACAAAGATGTAGTAAGTTGGTTGCCCTATGTACTCATACCTAACATTGACATTGGATTCTTAGATGATGAGCTAGTTAAACAAAAAGAAGACTAAGAATAGCTAAGTCCCAAATTAACATTCCTCTACATCTCCGTGTTAGAGGGGGAGCATGATGCAATGGTAAAGTTATTTTATTATAATACAAAGGCGAAAAGTTTAAAATATAGAAACAATCTCTCTACAATACACAAATAGAGTTGAAAATATTGAACCTTTCATGCACCACAATGCATTGTTTTAAAATGGTTATGTCACGTGAGTGTAGTCAACAAATATCGGGGCTATCACATTATCACAGCCTTATTGGAATGGTCACAATGCCAAACGTGGTCCGTATTCAAATCTATGCAACCATACGGAAGCTTCATGCCCTCGACAATCCCTGCAGTACAGTGATACTTCAGTTATATATACAAAATGCTTACACCCATTGTGTTGCCCTACACAGTAACCACTTTATATTTCCCTCCCTGCTCCACATGCTAAAATGCTTAAAGTTCAAGATATCCTTGATCTAATCCTCCCTAGTCCTCACAAAATGAGAAGCCTAACGTATCAGGATGCTTTTTTCTTCAAGAAGGCCAAAGCACGGATTTATTCGTATGGCCAATAATTATATATTCAAACTACATAATACCTCAGAATTCACTCTCTCTATTAATTGAATTTGCGGTTAGCAAATAAAAGAACCGTTCTTTCCAAACTCAATACGTCAAACCCGAGCCAAATGATTAGAAAAAACTTACACAGCAGCCGTATAATCTCCTCCATCATTCTCCAAATTCAAGAAATCGCAGGACGCAGACAAAACACGTGCATTTTTGTAAGGCGAGACTCTTTTTCTCAGTCAGATTCTTTCGTCGAAATGAAATCTAAACCTAACCAAAGAACTTGGCGTTGTAACTCAGATGCCAAATTTCTATCGCATTCCAACGATTAAATAAATGAATAATAAACATTCCAAAACAGACAGACGATTCCTGAACTACGAATTTATCATCGATATTTCGGCTAACACGTACGCAGCGGCGAAGGTAGGGAGACATATGACAGCACAGAGTAAGAAGAGAGAAGGAAATAACACAAGATTCTTACAAACAAGCGACGGCAGGAGTGACTATACCAATTAAACGCCTGAAAGCCCAAATTGATCGCCAAGAATATGAGCGCGAAGGGAGAAACCAGACGAGCTTCGGTTGCTCCAATCGAATTTTGATAGCGTGCGCTTTCGAGAAGCTTTACTTACATCAGTACCCCTGCAGTTCGCTTATATTTCATTTTCGTAATCATAGTCCTTGCAATTTAGCTAATTGCCCTTTGGGCTTTCTCCGGGTACGGCCCGAAACCAAACTCCGACCCAATTTTATGAGATGCGAAATAAATTGGTCGAGTTTTATAGGTTTTGATCGTGTTTTCGTAAAATTTCGATAAATTCCTATACTCTATAATTGTATTTGAAATTAAATTTACTTTCGTATGTGTTATCTTATATTAAACCTAATGAAATTCAGCATGAATCGTACTTAGTTAAATATATTTTTTTCATTTTTTATATTTTATTATAAAATTCCACAGAGCTAAAACTGAATATTATTTTGTTGAAACCCTATGATTTTTATCTTAATTTGAAATTGAATAATGACTATAATTGTATAAATAATAAATAACGGGGTCTAGTTGAGATCTGGAAATTTTTTACGTTCTAAAAAATAATTTAATAGTAATAAAGCATTCCAAGTTAACTGATGTACATCTTAACCCCTGGCGTGACCCAATGGGCCCGGCCCAAAGAACTAAATATTGAGAGATAGCTGGTGGGCTCGGCCCAAAAAACCGAATCTTCTGCTCTATTAATACTACGAGGACCGCCCGAGGCCCTCTGTTAGGGTTTGTATGGCGTCTCGTTGAAGGTCTGTTCCGCGCCTCTTTTCCGTACTCCTCTTCCTCCATCCATCCCGGCAGTTCTCTTGATTTGCTGTATTTCCTCTGATTCGAACGCCTAATATTGCAATTCCTTGTTATATGAACGAGAAATCGAAATGCTACAAGGAATCTATCGTTAGGCTACACGAACAAATGTCTTCCTTAAGCTCCGATTATTCCTTTTTTTCTCTTCATCACAGTAGGAATTTTCGGTGACAAGGTAGATATATTTCTAATCTTTTTGACTTGTTTTTTACGAAAGTAAATCAGAACTTGTATTCTTTGCTTTAATCAATTGGTTTATTGATGCATGGATGGTGGATGATGAAGTAAATCAGACGGATTCCCATTGATTTTTCAGTCCTCTGAAAAACAAGATATCAACGACCAGCTACTTCTGACACTTCCTGCTGAAAGCTTTTTTTTTTTTAATTTTTCCCTGTTTGAATCTTGTTTACTCTAGATGTATCTGACTTAAATCTCTGTTCTATATTGTTGATATAGCGAACTATGGTCATAAGTTTCTGTGGCCGGTGATGTGAGGATAATATTTGCTACTCTTGATCGGATTCGTTCGATCTGATGATCACTATATCCACCAAGATCTCTGAGGCCACAATGTTTTTATTTTGCCTCTTCCTGTACTGCCTGCTGCCATTGCTGCGTAAATACCCCTCCTGCAAGGAAAATAAGCACCATCAGCGAGAAAACTTTATTCAGTTAGTTTGTTTTAATTAAAAAATAATCCAGCTACTGTGACTCAATCTTCAAAAAAAAGTTTTTGGAGACTTGAAGCGGTTATAAACAAAGATAACTAATCTTCTCCCAAGACCACGATCAAGTCTATGGTCTACTTTTTGGCATTTAAGAAAACTAGAAAATTGCGCGTGCTAAATAATTGCCGAAATGATGCGGCATTGAAATGGATGGAATAGGGAAATTCCTTTATTTGTAATGTGTCTAAATTTTTCTTATTTTTTAGTTTTTTTTTCTTGAAATTTTATTTCTAAACGTTAAATTTACAACGTGTTTAAAGAAGTTTAAAAAATATATATGCTTAAAGGTGCAAATTTTTTATTGTGTCTAATTAATTATTTTTAGAGATGAAAAACAGATGCTTTCGCACTGCCCTGTAACTCCAAAATTTGTTCCTGTTGAGTGTCAAATTTTTTTAATAGACCAATAATAGTTGTAACTCATTAAGTGTACGGCGGATATTATTATCTTTTAATTAAAATTAACAAAAAAAATGATGACCCACTAATAATACCCAGCTTCGTATTCATCACCTCAACCCTAAAGATATATATTAGAAAATACAGATAAATTCGTAGAAACTATAACATTCAATCATCAGACCAAACTTAAAGTTCTAAAATCTCAATAATCCAAATTAAAGTCTTTAAATTTCAAATGATTTACCAAGTTACCGTTACATTGCCAATTATTTACACAAAACATAAACATTTCCGAATGGCCACAAAAATACATTCTAAAAAATGATAGAAATGAAGCAAGGACAAGGGAATAACATTCAGGCAATTCATCGCTTTCGTACTACTGAATGCAATCAGTGGAAATACACTGAAAAGGAGTTTGTATTCTCTCTCTCTCTCTCGCTATATCAGGTTATCAGATGAAGGGGAATATGATATACTCTGCATAAAATAAATTCCAGATGAATCGGTAGAAAGTTGAGATTGCTTCCTGCAAAAAATGCAGATGTGCGCACCGTCAGATGGATGCTTGAAATCTGACATACAACAATCTCTTCACGTCAAGCTGTTAAACTGATCATCAAAGACAACAAGTTCAAACAAGTCCAGCGTCCAACAGTATCAAGTAAGATTGAGATTTATCTAAGACGAATTGGAAAGAATAATAGCAACAGATGCATGAATGATACTGAATTTACAAATTCCAAGCAATAAAAAGGCCAACAAGAAGCAGAAATTATCCAGTTCGGATTACTTAAGGACTGTTGTTATGTTCCTCTTATGGTAAAACTCTCACATCCACTGAAATAATTAGGATTAGAGATCAGATGATGAATTATACAAATTACATTAACTGATTTAAGTGATTATTTAATCTTTATTATTTCTAATCACTAGGTAGATGCAAAAATCTCTCCACCTAAACATATGCTAATTGTAGTACTGTTGACTATATATCACCGATATATTTATCCAGAACCTTAAGCAGCTTAGCAGCTTTAAAGGGCAAATGTGCCACAGAAATTGGGTTTTATTAGCCACTATGTGGCAGCATGTAGGAAATGGCCACTCCAGTTTGGTGCATTCCAGGAGATTGCATTTACTAAGGATACTAATGTTCGGTTTTGGATCGGCATGGCTTTGGTAATCAAACTGCAATGTCAGATGCCAATTTCCATACATTCCGCTCGCGCTTGAACAGCACATCTGGCATTTGAGCTATCATCTGATCAGATGTACTATAAAATGACACTCGATTTTTTTTGGTCAAAATAGAGGCATTTTAACACAAGATATGCTACAAAAATAAAGAGAGAGACAGAGAGGCGCGCTTTGGCTATCTGTTTATGGTTTGCTTGCACTCCAATCTTTGTCTACTTGGATACTCCAATCTTTGTCTACTTGGATACGGTATTCTTGCTTTTGTGAAGAATATATTATTGATTGTCCTCGTTTCAATTATTCTCTTATTATTCATAGTTAATGTTTGTACACATGTTGTACAAGCAACGTGTTTATGGTTAGTGGTAACCGAATCTCACTCTTATAGCGTGTAGTGTGCAAGTTGATTCCGAGTGATTATTTATAACCAAATTTTCTATATAACAGAGATATTTTTGGACATAAGATTCTGTAATTTTTTCCTTAATTAAAAAGGATATTTCATGTAAAACTGTTTTGAGCAATTTGTGTTCTTAATTGTGTGTTTATCTTTGTTTTTTCATGACTTCAATCGGGAGCGAAGAAGCAGCTTGTGGTATCAGGGTTTCTCCAACAACCAATGCTTTTAGCATATTGTTGACGGAAAAAACACTTTTTAAGGGTTTATGAAAAACTTCTTGAGCATGACCTCCTCACCGGCAAAGACTGAACCAGTTACGTGTAAGAACACTACAGTAGGAATCAAAATCATGACTACAAACCCAACCACACAGCCCCAAATCACCCTTACTAATTGTGCTAACATGTGTGGGCAATCCTCTGACTATTAGAGGCTCAAATTCCACTATATATGTGGTACCTTACACAACACAACACGTACACCCTCCACCCACACCCAAAAATATATATATAAAAAAAAGGAGCTGAACTATATCATGGTAAAGGGTTTTACCTTTGTATAATTTTCTTGCTCAAGCAACCATGCCTGAAATGACCCAACAAAGATGCCCATGTCAGAGTGAAGATCAAACAAATGAATAAACAGAACGCACTAGGTATAGCTGTTCCATTTGCTACACACAAAATGGTAGGGAAATGATAAAGTCTAAACCAGCTGCTGTCATATTACTCATTGAAAAATGTACATATGTAATGAAATATATACAGAATAACACAGCCATCAAATTCCTTTGTCTATAAATGTTCCAGTAGCTCATGCCCATCCACAGAAAATTTTGCCTCAGTTACTATGATCCATGACTATAAGCTATCAATAGCAATCATCTTTCACAGGCACTACTGACACAGCTCACCAAAATTCAATCTGTCAGGATCTAACTCGCCACTATCCCCCAAATTAGGAGGAAACTTCTCAATATCAACTTTAGAATGTAAGGAGCTCAAAAATGCATTTCATAATGACGGGTAAAAGAAGTCTCAAGGTCCAAAATAATTTAGGAACCATAAGACTTATGGAATAAAATATCAGCCAATAAAAAACAACATATACGTATTGCCTGATACAGTCGCAACCGATATTGATACTGACATCTTCATCCAGGATGACAATAGTTCTTGGGGTCCCTGATTTTGTCAAGCTGTGGTGAGAGAACTGGATGAAAGACACGTTTGGAGGTTTTTTTTCTTTTCCGGCAAATAAAGTTGAGTTATTTTAAAGATTCAAATGGAGGTCCAACAAGAAGACTGGTGGGTTGATCACTCCGAGCACGCCCCCTCCCCAAAAGGGTTTACCTGATCAAACTCTTTTTACGTCAGTTTGGTAGCCTAATCTTGCCATTAAAAATGGAGGGGCAGAATGGTAGACCATCATTTTAAGTTAGTTTTGAAGTCCGAACACATTTCTCTCACTATGAACAATCTGCAAAGGAGAGGCCACCTCATGGTGAATGGATGCTTCAAGTGAAAAGAGGCAGCTGCATCTATGGAGCATATTCTCCTGTCAAAAAGGGGGAAAATTGAGGAGCATCTTGTGCTTCATGCAATGCGCAAAGAGCTTCATACTACGGAGAATATACAACTCTTAGCATTCTACGGTTTGATTTGATAAACAAGTGTTCATATCATTTATAATATGAGCTAGATTTAACTATTCATGCAATTGGGTGGGCTATTTGGAAAGAAACAAACAAGTGTGATTTGATAAGAATGAAGATTCCTTGTCAGTTTTTATAAATCGTTGATTTCCTTGCTTATTTGGGAGAAAGGGATTGCTTATAGGTTTGCCTCCGCATCAGAGTTTGTAGATAGCATGCATTCAGGTTATCTTGTCCCTTGTTTGTATATGTTTGTAAGAAATATGTTTGCGAGACATCCTTTAGACATATTTGGGATACTTTTATGGATGACTTTATGTTCATTTGTCCATCTATTTTTTTGAAAGCTTATTAATGTGAATAAATGGATGGGACACCACATCGTCCAAGAGTGTTCAAAGGGTATCACCACTTGTCTATGTAATATTCAGTTTCATGCCTTATTGGCACCATAAAACCTGTCTTATAAAGAGGAAGAAGGCAGCCCTACAATAGATAAGAATCATGATATGAATAATTAAGAAAAAACCGTTTGACAATCCTTCCTCCAAAATCCTTATTGAGAGCACATACCTGAAAAACCAAACACAAAGCCAGGACAATGTGTGCAGGTATCATTAAGCCGCGCTTGAAAGCCTGCACAGCAGAACCACATTCAAACCTTCCACCATCTCTCAAGCCCCAATATAAATTTCATAAAACGCAAAATAGATGTAGCATCAAACTAGATGAAAATATTAGTATTGATCGCAATCATATCAATATTGAACACAGTGGACACAAATTTCTTTTGCAAATGGAAAACGAGAACAAATGTTAGCTGATATATCAGAAAACATTAGATTTATAGGGTGCAAGAAACTACAGCATATCGCGATTTTATCTAGGTATTAAAAGGCTTGATACTAATATATATTGGTCAATATTTCATTCCATTTTAACATAGTTTAACATATTTTGCGTATCAGCATATTCACCTGAGGCATGAAGACAGCAGACAAAATAGAGCCGACATAGTTTAACAGCAAAAGCCCAGAACCAAGTAATGCAATGTTCCTAACTCCAAGTTTTGTTGCCAAGGTTGATATCTGAAACCTAAATAAACAATCATGTCAAGTAAACTTCCAATTGACTTCATAGTTCCACAGTGAAGCCTTTTTCACACAATGCTGTTCAAATATTTAAATGGTAAGAACGGCACACTGGAAAAATGTGTGAAACAGCAGTGACAAGAACATCAGGGGAAAACATTTACAAGAAATATCAGAAGTAATGAACTTACTTGCGATCCCCCTCCACATCTGGAAGATCTTTCGTAATGGCAATGACCAATGCAAACAAGGTTACGAATGCGGTGATGAAAACCACGGGAGAGCTGCATGTATATAGTGAGGCTGTGCGTTACTATGGGAATTCAACAACAAAAGTACTTTGCTTGAGCATCTGGTATCTGGAGCTAAATCCACATTTTAGAACATGAGACTGGGAATTAGAGGAACAAAAAGTATAGCCAACACTGCTGTAAAGTACTTTGCTTGAGTATCTGGTATCTGGAGCTAAATCCACAATTTCAAACATGAGACCGGGAATCAGAGGAATAAAAAAGTATAACCAACACAGCTACAAAGTTTATAAACTACTTCTAATTTTTGAGTTAAAAAAAAAAGAACTTAAGTGAGAGAAGAAGGAGGAGAGAAGAGAAAAACATTATAAATTCCCCTAGATTGCCAGTACAAACTCTATGGGAAAAATTAAAAATACTAGACAGTACGTTTAAGGAAAATAGGCATATAGTTAATGCATCATTGGATTAAGATCATGAAAAGAGGTGACCACCAACAAGCCCCGTTTGCACTTTCAATTCTTATATCTACTTGGAGATAGAATATATGATCCGAGGGAAAAATGTGCTTGCAGAGCCATTAAACATCCTCAGGAGACTCCACTGCAAAAAGCCAAGGTCACCATTCACTCTGCTCCTCTCATCCAACCTCAACTTTCTGCTCCTTTTTCTCGGGGGTGGGGGGGGGGGGGAGGGGGGGATTTAAAGGATCGTCTTAGGTTACTACATTAACATGTCTTGATGAAGGAGACTCACCTCCACTCAAATGGAAGTCCTAGAGAAGCCCTTGTGGCATAGTATACACCAAAATTCAGAAGAAATCCACGGACCTGCAAAAGTTTCACTTGGTTATCTTATCCCAATTTCACATATTCCAGGATGTAAATTCAGATTCTACTACGATGCTCTTACATATGCATGCATCAACGTTAGGACTAATGCATCAACAAATTCAGAAGTCATACGTTCATTTACAGTTTTAGTCACATATGCACCACTAATAAAACAATATTAGGTGATGCCCTGTTTTATCTTTGCACCATCAAATCCAAAATCGTTTATCACGGAATAACTTTTACATTTGGATTAAAAGAAAGCATTATACAGTAGTCTAATCAAAGTGGACATAAGGCTCCACCAATGCACATTCTAAGATTCTCTTCTTATGTGATCTCCCTTTGCATTAAATGAAAAAATGAACAATAAGGACAAATCTTCTCTTATCAAAAGGTAATGTAGGTATTTAACAAAAAAAGGTAGAATAAGGAAATGACGGGGTTACTCCTACCAAAAAAAAAACTAACCATAAAAGCATGAGTGCCATTCTCAGTTATGGAAGCCATAAAAAGACAGTTCCACAGAAAGAAAAGACAAGCATATTGCAGTTCTAGTACTAAATCAGGAAGGAGGTGGACAAAAGCCTTACAGTCGCAATTATAAGAAATGCTGCAACAGGAAATCTCTTCATTCTAAAAGGAGGAACTGAGTAGATGGTGCCAAGAAACAGCCCTAGACAATACAGAGAAGTAATAAAAGGACCAAAATTTGATGCAACAATGGAAAGTCCAGCAACTGCAAAAACCGACACTAACAGCCACGCAGATCCCACGGAAAGATTCCCAGCAGCTATAGGTAAATAAGGTTTGTTCACCCTGCCAAAAAAAAAAAAAAAATATTATCAATTAATTGAGTTTCCATACCAATATAACACATTATCATAAAAGTCCAGTCTAGTTCTTAATGCCACTCTAAAATCCCAAAACAAATATGAGATAAAAATACCTGAGAATAGGAACTCCATATAAATGATATGGCCTTACCCCAAAAAAGAGGCGCGGCCTCAGATATTTAAGACCTATATGACCGTTTAATTTTGCACATTTGGGCTTCACTTACTATGATTTGGAGCTAGCAAGATATAAGGAAAAGTATGCAATAAATTCCAAACCAAAAACAGGGCTCTAATTGTAAGTGTAATTGACTTACAAAGAAATTTGTAAGTGTAATTGACATACTTGTCGATACCGATATCGTAGATCTGATTGATGCCCACTATATAACCATTCCCACATATTAGTGCAAAAAGACCAGAAAATGCCTTGAACAACAAGGACCACTTTATCAGATTTGAGTTCTCAATCAATGCTCTAGCCACCAATGCACTGCCAACACGACGACAGCAATATAATTAAGTGTACTGGGAGCAATTGGCAAGAAGAATGGACCAACAACCAGAACAGCTGTGTTAACACGGTAAGGACTCACATGGAACCTAGGGCAGTTCCACGGATGGTATGCGGCCTCAGGAATCTCCAGCACGCATCTTTGAATTCTGAAACTTTGTTCAGCAGTGGATCAGATCCAGCAGTTCCAGCTTGCGTACAAGCCTGGCCAACACCTTATTTATAGAATTAACCACCAAAAATAGAACAAAATTTAAAAAATAAAAATTTTATGTTTTGAATGTATGATCTGCTGGTAACTATCAACATCGAACCAACAGACATCTGCCACAAAACTCCACCCTAAAAAATTTTCTCATATGCCACAAAACAGTCTTTGATCATTTCTGATAAGCCAACTTTATTAGTGTAAGCAATGATGCATACTCCATCTGTACCTAAGACCAATTAAATTTTCATCATCACCAATTCTCATACTACGACATTATCTTTCATATATATATTTTTTAATCCACAATAACGTCTACCCTTTTTTTGGTGTGTTCCCTTCCTTATATACCAAAGATTATATCCTATCTTTTCAATCTCTGTTATTTTGCTTATGCACACTTAGGAAAAATTATACAGTACATAACACACCAAGAACTCCAGTGTTATTCATGATACCAATTAATTATTAAAAGATATATACTCAATTTGAAATGTTTACTAAGTTAATTGGTTATGATTACTTATCATTTAATAATTGATTGGAAGTAAGAAATCGCACGACACTCCAGCATATTGAGTAATTTCTCTTATCTTTATTGCGATAAAATTGTGCTAATTTTTCTTCTGATCATCATATTCATTATCTCCCTGCTCTTCCCTTTTAAATGTCCATGTGTTCCAAGTTCTCAGTCAGAACTGACTCTCAGGAACAAGACTCTTTACTCACGTTTTCCGACGCCTTTGTGTCTCGACGCAGTGACCAAGCACCGAAATGGCGTGCCGATGGTCGTAAAGTCAATAGGCGTCGCTCACCAAAAGTGCCACTACTAACAATCAAACATTACAAATCGCTTCTTACGTGTTAATCGGAGTCAGATGAGATGCTCAACTGCATTGACGCCGAAACAGAAACAAAAACATTCATAATCAATAAATGCCACTCAAATTTACCAACTACACTAAGACTTGTTATATGTAAAAAGAAAAATTGGGAAGTAGACGAACTCACCCGAATTGAAAGAGGCCTCATGCATATTCGTGCCGCAGGTGCTCCGCATATCCTTAAGTGAAAGAAATCAAAGAAAGATGTTTTTCTGGAAGATACTGTGAAATTTCTGCAATTGGTGATGCTGTTGTATGAAAATCTCCAGTGTTGGGTAACTGTGGCGGCAGTTTGACCAATAGAGGTGGATGGACAGTGCAAGAGCTCCATCGAATGCGGAGCACCGAGAGAGAGAGAGATGACCCTGTCCAGTGAATGAGGTGGAAGACGGAAAGCGGAAGTGTAACAGTCCGCTCACGGTTAGGGAACGATGGCTGGAAAAAACGACGTCGTCTTGTAATACTTACACTACCCCATTTTTCGCCCGTGCAGAAAACCAGAAGATTGGGATTAGTGCGAAATTGCAAACCGAGAGAAAGTATATTTTCAATATTTTTAAAATATTGTTAAATAATCTATAAAAATAAATTAATATATTAATTA
>JAODPA010078089.1:0-27592 GCA_025585075.1 Nepenthes mirabilis | reverse complement strand
TCGGACGTGATCGGGCTTGGATATTCCTTTTGGCGAGTGGAGATATTACATTTGGTATATTTCTGATCTCGAGGATATGTTATGGTTATTATTTATGGCCGGATGGTGGCGTTGATCATTGTATGTAAAGTATTGGAGTTATTGCATTATGTGGATGAGTTGTTGCAATTTGAATACCTCCCTTGCGATTATGGTTAGCAGGTCATATATTATTTGTCCAGATTTATATCCGATAAGATCTTGTGCGAGTTTTATTTATATTGGGTCCTGCATGTGTATGATTGTCACACATGGGTTGAGTTATTATGGTTGATGGAAATATATATTATTGATTTTATTTTTGACCTGCGTATATTGTGGTCCCAGGCCGTGACAAAAGTTATACGGACTTCAATTGATGAAATTAAGAACAAGGCTAATGTATGTAATCCGGATAGCAAGTGGAACTCTATGACTTCCGACTTTTGAACTATGATGGATGGCCATTAAAAGATATGAACTAAGAACTGAGTTTTCATTAAACTTGCTATTAAAGATGGATAAAGGATATTGGAGTGACACTCGAGGATTGCCTCCTTGGCCATGGGAGGAAACTTTTGGTGGCATAAGACTTTTGAACTATGGCCCCGTATGCCGAGTTAAGGGCATTACCTCCCGCCTCGGAGAGCATAATGAGAGGATACGGCATTAGGTTGTGGGGTTACACACAACCCGTCCTCGATGTTGTTCACTCCCGTACGGTCTCTAAAGATGATAAGAATTATGACTGATTTTTATAGATTCTGCATAGACAAAATAATAAGAATAAGAAATAAAGAAGAAAAGATATGATGATAAGTTATGTTATGAAACTCTATTTTGATCCGCTTATATATATGTTTATGTTTTCTGCATGTGAGTATCTTGTTGGGCTTTGTGGCTCACTCTTACTATTTTCAGATGAAGAAAGGCTTATGGAGGACGAAATTGAGTAAGACCATATGAAGTAGTTAGACGGTATAGATGACCGGAGCTGATCAATGAAGAGCTTTATTTATTTTTCCTTTTGATGTTTTGAGAAAACTTGTAAAATTGTTCCGCTGTTATGAACTTTTAAATGTTAGAATGTTTCCATGATTGCTTTTTGGATAATGGGATTGATATGTCTAGAAAGCATCTCTTGTAGTTCGGCATCATGAAATCCTGTGTAAAAGAAAAGAAAATCTTTATGTTAATCTCGTGTTATTTAGTAAATTTATTTGTAAGCTATGGATTTTAGTCTTGACGACGACTTTATGCTGTAGAATAAGGCCGATTTGTCACATGGCCAGTAACAGTATCTACCCTCTAGTTTAACGTCATGAGGAAAGACGGATCACATATAATTTCATGGACAGAGTTATCTTCGATTACCACCATAATGTTCTAAGGCATGCTAGAGAGCCTAACTTGACTGCATATCAGTCATGGGTTCTAAATAACAGTAAGTATATCAGAACAGTAAGTAAAGTATCAGAAATAGTTTCTTTTTATTTCTTAACTGAAAACCCTTTTCAGTTTCAGAAGTCAGTCAGAGTTTCACAATAACTCTTTAGTTTGGTTCAGAACATATAATAACAGTTTATAATCCTTTATTCTCGCTTCAGAATATACAATATTAGCTTAAAACACTTCAGTTTTGCTTCAAAAATCCATAGTGATTTATCAGTATAAGTCCATATAAAATTTTCAGAAACCAATTACATCAGGAGCTTTATTTCAATACAGATTAACTTTTATGTAATAGAAATTATGGGTAAAAATCATTAAAATTCGTCATTTTCGTACCTAGGGTTTGGCCGAAATTATCGGATGATAAACGGACATTTAACATGTGCATTTTCATGAAATCGATGCCAAATATTATAGTATATACATGTAAACATGAAATATGTCCAATTAATTTATAGAAATAGGCTTTATTTATGCAGAACATGGAGAAACATGCTTTTAGGGTATAAATACAGTTGTAGAGATATTAAAACACTGTAAAAATAGGAATTAGCGTCCGAAGTATACTTACTTGAACCCGATCTACCGTTATTTTTACCCGAATAGGATCCAAAAGAGTGATTTCTCATTGTTTTTTCCTCTTTGTGCTTACTGTCGTACCTTAGCTTCCTCTCTTTCTAGAAGAAGTAGATTAACTTGAAGAGCTTCTAAATACAAATTCCTTTAAAATTGGGCATGCCGAAACTTTCAAATTGAACAATTGAATTTATACAAATACATATCACTTAATCGGCATTTAAACATGAAAATATTATATAAAATATAGTCCGAAATTCTCGAGTGAATAGTACCCGTGAACAGTGTATGTGAATAGTGCACATATATACAAATCGATTAATTATCAAAATTTTGGACATCCAACGGGTAATTTATCGAACCCAAGGAATGGGTAACTATAATCCCAAGTCAATTTATATATTTAACTCTAAATAGAAGCTCAAACGGTGTTCGGGCTCAGGTCAAGGGTTTCACGAACGAATTTCCACCAAAATTCACAATTTTGGATACCCAATCGGTAAATCAACTTACCCAAGTCATGTATAATTATAATCTAGTTCTAAATAAATCAAAAGCCCCAAAAATCAAAGCCTGAAACCACCTGGGCGTAGGGTTAGGGTTTCACAAAAGGAATTTTACATAATTCTACCAAATCGGGTACCCAACTGATGAATTAACTTATGGGGGATATGGGTAATCATATTCTAATCCTAATTCATGCAAAAGCCCAAAAAATTGGAGGCCGAAACCACCCGGGCGTGGGGTTAGGGTCTCGCGAACATAATTGGTGTTTTCGTACAAAATCTGGTACATTTCCTCAAATTTGAACATGCAATTCATATAATGCATGATAGAGTCATAGGTTTTACAAATACATGCATGGGGTCGGGTATCGGGACAAAATACCTGAAGAGGATTGAATGAAAATCAAAGAAACGAAAGAAAAACGGTATAGATGTACTTACCTCGACGTGCCCTACGATTTCTCCAACACTAATCTAATAAATAGTATTGTGCTCGAAAGGTTATGAAGCTCGAAACCGGATTCGGACTCCATAGCCTCGGCCTCCTCCTTTCTCTCTCTTGTTCGTCACCCACTCTCTCTCTAAAAGGGTTTGGCTGTGAGGGAAAATAAAAATCGCGAAACAGCACGGGGCTTTAAAATGGCCTGGCACCCGAGCGCGCGGCAAGTACAGCCTTGCTGCCCAGGCTGGCTCGAGCGCGCAGCAAGGCACGGCAAGCACAGCCAATTTGGATTCTATGCTCTCCGTGGGCTCCTCCTTTCTCTCTCATGTTCGTCGCCCACTCTCTCTCTAAAAGGGTTTGGCTGTGAGGGAAAATAAAAATCGCAAAACAGCACGGGGCTTTAAAATGGCCTGGCGCCCGAGCGCGCGGCAAGTGCAGCCTTGCTGCCTAGGCTGCCTCGAGCGCGCGGCAAGTGCGCGGCAAGCACAGCCAATTTGGATTCTATGCTCTCCATGGGCTCGAGCCCATGGAGGGAGCAGGTCAGGCCCGCAGTAAGCCTACTTTGTATTTTTTTTATTCGGGACCCGTTTTGACCATTCTAACCCAATCTTTCACATCCTTGGACCTCACTTTTGATTATATAACATTAATAAGTCATGATTATCAAAATTTAAAACCCGGGCTCTTATTTACAAATTAACATTTCATAGTTTACAATTTTGGTTCCCGATTTACTAATTCCGGTTCTTTCAGCTTTTCAATCCGATTTTACCCGTATCTTTTGACCACAATTCACCTATTTTAACTTAATTACCTCTAAATTATTATATTTCGGAACTCGAGTCTTCATATTTTTTTTCACTTATAGAAATTTCATCCTCAAAATTTTACGAATCTCGAAATCCCCGAGTTAGAGGCAATCTCCCAAGCAGTCCCAATGATCTCCTTGGTTAGACGATTATCCCAGAAAACTTCAAGTATTGAATTGTTCTAGTCCTTATTATTTGTTTTATTCTATCAAAACCTAAATTGAAACCTTCTTATGGGGATAAGCTTTAAATTTTCTAAGATAATTCATCACAATCACTTATTTACTTCCACATTTACAATACCTAGGAAAAACTTCACACTAATCTGCCAAATTTGAGGGTAACTTAAATCTATTAATTCCCTATGATTTAGCTTAAATACTCCATCAACTGGAAATTCTTACTTTAATTTATGCTAAGTCTCAATAATGAGCATTCTCCCTAAACCTTAAATTCCTATAATCAGTGGTAACCTTCGAAATTCTTCTAGTATTTTCAAATCACCTCATTGATTAAATGGTTATCTCGAAAAATCTTAAGCTTTGAATTATCCCGGTTCTTATTACCCAACGCGTTCTATCAAAATCTAATTCTACTGAGTTTGAAGACACACCAAATTCATTAACTACTATTCTGACTTAACTCGAAACCTTAAACGATTGAGAGTTCTTGCTTGATCCTACCCTACGCCTAGAAGTAAAATATTTCTGCTGAGCCTCATATTGAACCTTAACATATGTGGGTTTGCCACATTTCCGCTGTGCTATTCTAATTATTTATCTAACTACGAGTCATCCGGTTATAATTTGCCGCTATATCAAATTTAACTTAACTCCCAAAACTCCCTGATCAAGTTTTAATTAACATTTTGGCACAAACTTTAAATCACAAACAACCTCAAGATTGAAATACCTTATATCCTCACTATTTTATTGATATATTATCAAACCGATATTTTCCTAAAATACGCAATCTATGTGAAATACTTAGATTACACGTCAACCATAATTAAAGCAAATCCCAAGATAGTCATATCATGCAGACAATCCTTACAAATCCTCAAATTACAACTAGATTAGAAACTATAATTATAATTATCACCCAAAGATTATTACAGCTTTAGGCCATTACCAGAAATCTCAAAACCCAAATACTTAGAAACCTTTGAATCTCGTTGGCATACCGATGGGCTATTTAATTTAATCTGAACACATTCTCCATAACTATAATATAAGTGAATCGTCCTGAAATTAAACCATAGGAATTTCTTGTTCCAAAATTTCATGGCTCTAATACTTTGAATACGTTTCTATCTCCCAATTTAAGAAAACGACCCCCTATTGTCCAAGAATTTGAACGTACTCACAATTTTTTCTTTTACATCTCCTACAAAATACCGAAAGCACACCGAGACTAAAAACTCCTAACGTCAATTATTAGCATTAAGGCCAAATTTCTTAAAGACAATAAGGTTTATCATAGCAATCCTTAAATGGGTCTATCCATTTGTAATATTGTAAGATTATTTCTTTATTTATGACACAACTATTATAACCCTTGAAATTATCTTGTATTAGTTACCTCCAAGGTAACATCCCTAAGTTCTCAAAGTGGAGATTCCAACTATTAATTTCGACGTACTTGCGGAGTAATTCTAACTATGAACCTTTCCCTGACTTATGTGGGGATAGTCACCTATCACGACACCAGAATAGAAAAATTTTAATCTCAAAAATATTACCTGCTATGTTAACTTACTAGACCCATCAAGGGTCATCCCAAATAACATGAAAATCAATTGACACTTTTTACTCATCGAAATTACCTTTTGTATCTCATCATAAAGATTTCAATTTTTTCTCAAATAAATGACTCACGGACACTACAATGCTTGAGGGATACTTGCCAGATTGCTTATCAGATTCAGTTAATCCCAAGAAAACCATACCCCTTCTCAACATTAATCAGCCTTCCCTATTTAGTCACGGCTTAAGGTCCTATGGATTCAAAATCATGCTATCAAAGATACCATATGCTAAACGGGGCATTTTCTTAGACTAAACTTGTGTTCCTTTCGATCAGGTCTTCGATTAACAACTGCTCTCAATCAATGACACAATTTCCAATGGAGTACATGTGAGGTTCCGGGTTAAGACTATAATAATTAGATGGTAATTAAGTTAACATAGGTGTATTGTGACCAAAAGGTGTGGGAGGAATCGGATTAAAAAGCTCAAAAAGCTGAAATCGGTAAATTGGGAACGAAAACTGTAAAACGTGAAATGTTGCTTTATAAATAGGATTTTAAATTTTAAATTATAATAATCATAACTTATTAACATTATATAATAAAAAACAAGGCCCAAATATGTGAAAGATTGGATTAGAATGGTCAAAACGGGTCCCGAACGGCGAAAATGTGATGTAGGCTTACTGCAGGCTTGCCACGGGCAAGACCCGCACCCTCCATGCGCTCGAGCCCACCTATCGAGCACAAAATCCAGATTTGCCCGTGCTCGCCGCGCGCTCAAGCGCAAGTCTGTTTTAAAGCCACATCATGCTTCTTTTTCCTCATTTTTCCACGAGCCCAGAAGCTTCTAGAGAGAGGAAGAGCACCGGTTCTAGTGAGAGAGGGGAGGAGATCGAGGCCGTGGAGTTCAAATCCATCCGAGAGCTAGTTATAAAGGTGAAAGCATGCGTCGAGGCAAGTGTTCTCATACTCACTTCTCGTTCCCTTTCGATGTTTTGCTTGATTTTATTGGGTATTCTTGTGTCGATACCCATTATAAATGTTAGAATCATGAAACCCAAGATTAATGACCAAGGAATATGTAGTTATTTATCCGAATCATGTCCGATCCACTTGGTTTGGTTTCACTGAAACCCTAACCTACGAAATTAGGGATTTTCCATTTTCCTTCTGCGTATCATGAAATTGATGTCAAAATGTGAATCCTCACGTCCCAATGATGCACCTATGTTGGCCGTGGGTTCGATTTCGCATGTCTCAACCCGTTCGCGGAATCTGAGCCCTCTAAATGGGCGCCGACACTGTTCACCCATGACTTAAAGTAAAAATTGTATGTTTTTACCTTCATAAAATGTTGAGTTGACTCTAGAATGTGAATCCCCGCATCCCAAAAGTATGTACATGCTGATCGGACAACCGATTCCACAAAATTTGACCCGTTTGCGGCGTCCGAGCCCTCTAAATGGGCGCCGACACTGTTCACCCGTGACATAAAGTAAAAATTGCATGCTTCCGTCATTGTATTATGTTAAATAGAGCTCAAAATATGAAACATTGTGTCCCGATTGTGGGTACATATCCACCGGACGTCCGATATTACAAGTATTGAACCGTTTGCGGCGTCTGGATGCTCTAAAAGAAGCCTGACACTGTTCACTCTAAATGAAATGTGAAATGTACATATTTTGCCCTCATTTAACTGTTATGAAAGTGATGTCTAATTGTTTCAATGTAATGTACGCTCCGAAATGTGTATCCATGTGCCGGAAGCAAGGGAATGAGTCCCGGAGGCTTCTAAATGATATGTGATATTAGAGGTAAGAAATCCTAATCTCTCTCGTGAAATTGGAATGATTTGTTAAGAATAAGGGGATTGAGTCCTACATAAAGTTGTGTACCGAGCATATAAATGGAAGGGAATCCACATTGTGCAATGTGATGGAATGATCTTTCGGATGGAGATGTGTGTGATGGAATGATCTCTTGGATGGAGATGTGTGTGATGGGAATGGGACTTCCCGAATTGTAAATATGTATGGCAAATGTGGATTTTTCTCTCCAAGTGTTGGAACTAATCTCGAAACTAGGACCATGATTTATAGGGGTAGTAGTCTTTGGCTTACCATGTCCATCGCGGTGTGAACTCGAGGAATACTTGGCCACGTATTCTGGCCACTCGTGGGAGTGGGTGATGTTCGTGGTACGCCTTAGGATACTACTGTGGAAGAACGAGGAACTGCTTGGTCCTCGGGGGATATTGGGCGATTGAGATGGCCGAGTGCTTCTGGCTTAAAATGTAGCCGATGGTCGGGTGTTGCAGATCTAAAATGTTGCTGATGGTCGAGTGCTGCAGACCTAAAATGTAGCCGGCCTTAGAATGTGTGGTAGACACATTCCTTTCCTCGTCCTCTCACATTTTTGGTTAGCACGACCTACTAGCCCGGGTCCGCAAAGATGATGTACAATGAAAATGATTAATGCATAACCGATGTAACCGTGAGAATCTAATGATCATAGATCTCTCCTATTTCCCTCTCAAGATTCATAACTTGTGAGATTACATGTGTTCCCCCCTTTTAGTTATTGCTTCTATTGCTTTCTACTATGAGATGTGACTTATGATTACATTTGCTAAGTTGTATGCTCACTCTTGCTGTTTATCTTTTCAGATGAGAACACTTAGCCAACACCAAATTAGTTAGAGTAAGGAGAGAGATTTGCTTGAAGAGGTTAACTAGACATCAAGTGCATTGAAGATTTGGTCATATTGTTGTAATGGAATGTAATATCCATTCATGGATGAAGGTGGCTTGCTATTATATTATGGTTTTGTTATGCTTCCACGAGTTTTTATGATTTAGTTACACTACTGCATTTATGTTGATGTTTTGAGCTTTGTTTTATTTTAGATGGCATCTCTCTAGATCTAATACGGTAGATAGGAGTACTGTGTTGGAGCCATTGATGATATGGCAGATGTCATGATCCTGTGTGATGTGTTGTAGGCCTTGAGTTAATTATTTTGGTTAGATGTGTACTTATACAGGATGTATTTGAGTAGGATGTATTTTTTTTTAATTTTTGTCCAGTTATAGAGGAAACTCTGTCGAAATTTCTATAGAATTCATAAATATTAATTATGGACTTTTGTTTATGTTACAAATGACGGAAGTTATTCGATGGAGAATAATCTGGTCTGTAACAGTTGGTATCAGAGAAAAGGAGATGCCTTAGGTTTGATCTGAATCGTATGCTGAAGGATAAGCTAGATTAAGATTGATCGAATAAGTAAATAAAGGTGTTTGGTGACTAAGCTAATCTGGGTAGTTTTGGTTACCCTAATTCCAATGACTTAGGCTTGCACTAAGTTAAGAGTGATGATTTAGTTAAATTGGCTAGCTTATGTTTCCTAGCTAGTGTTCAAAGAGTGACTTAATGTGAAATGTCTCAGTTTCAAGGAAATATTAGTTGTGGCTCTTAGATGGGGACTACTAATATTAGTGATTGGTTGTAGGGTCGAGAGGAAGATGGTGTGTAGAGACACCTTAGTGTTGGAATTTGATTGGTATCAATTTGGTTCTTGAATTGATCAGTGTTTATTTGAGGTTTAGATTAATTAATCTTGATTTGAGGTTTAAGTTCGATCGGCTGTGGATTGAATTCTTTAGGCTAGTAATTCGTTAAGAAGGGTTGCCTGATCAACCTAACAAGTGTAATGAATAGGGTGGAGCCATCGGCTCGAGATTGGTATGACTAGAGTAAATTTCGGGTATATCAAGTCCTAGGATGACAATTCATGATTGTTTTGGAAAAATTCTTAAGTGTTTGGACTTTTGGGTAGCCTCGGGTTATATTGAGGTTGACAATGTGGATTTTTAGATTTAAGATGGCATTGCGGTGACCCCATGTCTGGTAGAAGGTATGGCGTGTTGCCCCATGTTAGATAGGAAGTGAAGTTGACCTCGGTTAGTTGACGTAAAAAAGATCATAGGTTATGAGGATTAAGAGGTATTGTCCTATGTGCTTATGGAAGCTTTAACGATGAATACTTTGTTTTGATGAGACTCTTGAGAGCATGTTTCAATAATGGTTGGTTTGATTGCAAGATTTAGAGATGTCCTTATCCATGGACGGGCAGCGAAGAGGTTCAATATTTTAAATCAGGGTTCTAAGGTATTAACTTAAAGTATTAAGTGCCACCTGTCGCAATAAGAGGTAAGGCCCTTGGACTTAATATTGTAATCTGGTGTCGTTTTGGAGATTCCAAACCCATGTTTGCATTGTGTTTTGAGTTATGTATAATTGGGAGACCTAGGCTTTGTAATAGCGGCAAAGGTGACCTAGTATTTGGAAGGACAAAAGATATATCAAAGTAGATGTTTATGTACGAATCTTGGAATTGAATTGTGTGATTTTGGGTATGAACTTGAGCTAGCTAAGGTACCAAGTCTTAATTTGATCTTAATAGTAGTTCGGTGGGCGAACTGCATTGCTATTACTGTTGGATTGGTAGAGGATGACATCCGGTAATCGAGTTGTGGGATCTAAGGCATAAGTTTAAATTGATCAAGGTATCAAGAGATTGATGACGTCTTCCTGTGGAACATTCAATGAGAATCTGCGTTAAGTCTAATTAGTATATGCAGCCACATCTTGAAGTTATTTTGTAGTCATTGAGAGGCTTCGGTCGTGTGACTATTTGAGGATGATTATAGAAGGAAGATTAGGTTGACTTATTTGTCGACCGATAATTCGACGTTGTGTCAAAATCAATGGAGATTGTTGAGAGTTCCATGCAGAGCCGTGAAAGTATAGGCTTTGGTATCATTGTGAAATACCCCAGAACCTTCGAGGTTGATAAAACGGACCGATAAGGTTGTTCATGAATTTCAAAGATCAGGTTGCCTAGGAGATTGATGATTTGTCAAACGGACCTTGTGAACGGATAAGCGAATTACGTGGGCTGTTGTAAAGGTTTAACGATTTCTAAGATCGATTTGGGTCCATAGAGTGTTAATTGTGGATCAATGGGAGTGGTAGCCCCAGCAGTATTTGGGATGAGGATATGGCCACTATGAAGTCCAGAAAACGCCGTTTGGGTTTTGTAGGTCCGTTGGTGTTTCATGAAATTTTATGGGTTGGATCTTTTGGCCATATTCGGGCATGTGTTGAGGTGACTTCATAGATAAATTCAAAGGAATGCAATTTTAGTAGAGGAAATGCCCTGTTAGGCTTGTAGCTCTTCGGTAACATGATCTTGGGATCTATAAGATTTTAAGTGATGGCTATTAGAAAGACCGATTAGTGTCGTAAAAGCGTATGGTCATCTTAGGTCTAACCGAAGTTATTAAGTGATCCGACAAGTATTCTTCGAGGACTACAATTCAAGTGAGACATTTGGCTTAAAGAGATTTGTAATTGTTAGAACGAAAGATAAACGGTAGTTTTCAGAGATCGGATGGGGGTAATTGACGTTCATGTCATTTGGGTTGATCTTTGATGAGTATGGTAAGTTATCGTGGGATGTAATGCCTTTGAGAAATGTTAATGTTATGTTACTCTCATGTCATGATAGGTGGATACCTTTGATTTAAGTGGGGGAGAAGTTCATGATTAGTGTTACCCCATATATAAGTCAATATTAGCAATTAAAGTCTCCACTTTGAGAACTTAAGGCTTTGTCTTTGAAGATAGTCATTACCTAAAGTTTTAAGAGCCAAAATAGTTGTACCATTAAAAAGGATGATTATATGATATTACATGTAGACAAACCTGTTTAAAGGTTGAGAAAGTGAACCTTGGTGTTTTCATTGGGAAAGCAGACATCAATGTTAGCAATTGATGCTACGAATCTTTGGACTTATATGTCTTTGAAGTTTCATAGGAAATGTGAAAAATAAATCGCGAGTAAGTCCAAATAATTAGGTGATAGGATGCCATGTTCTTAAATTGGAAGACAAAACCATATTCGATGTTTGGGAGCTAGGAGTTCATGAAATATGAAGTCCTTATGATTTGTTTCAAGACGATTAGCGACCCATTTATCGTAATCATAGAAGACGTGTTCGGTTAGAATTAGTTGGCTTATTAGTGTGCCAACGGGATCTTGAGGTTACTAAGTAATTGGGATCTGAAGATTTTGGGTAATGATTTAAAGTTATGTTGACTCTTTGGGTGATCGTCATGACTGTAACTCAGAATGTGGCTGTAAATTGAGGATTGTGGAATTGTCTTCATAATATGACTATCCTAGAACTGTTTTAATTAGAGTAGCGCAGCGTAAGCGTTGTGAACCCATGGCTCAGAGATTTAAGAATAAGGTTGAGGTCTCTGTGATCGAATTCTTTTGAAGCTTGGAATGAACCGAAGTGGAAGTTCATTGGATTCGTTTGAAGTATCGGATTAAATTGGAGAAATGGCCAGTATTATTGTATGTCGCTTTTGAAATTCGGAGGAATGTTATAAGGTCTTCCTTGTATCGATGGTTGAGAAAATCAGTAAGTGTCTAGGTTGAGCCGTTCTGAGAGGCTAAGGATTTGTTTTGTGATGAGGATTAGAATGATTCAAATGCTTGAGGTTTCCTAGAATAATCATTGTCTGAGGGAATGATTTCTAGATACGACAAAGATTACCTTTGATTATAGGAATTTGAGATTCGTTAAATATCGAAGACAAAATTTTTATAAGTGGGGGAGAGTTGTGAGGTTTCGGGTGTTAAGACTATAATAATTAGAAGGTAATTAAGTTAACATAGGTGTATTGTAGTCAAAAGGTGTGGGAGGAATCGGATTAAAAAGTTCAAAGAGTCGAAATCGGTAAATTGGGAACGAAAACTGTAAACCGTAAAATGTTACTTTATAAATAAGATTTTGAATTTTAAATTATGATAATCACGACTTATTAACATTATATAATAAAAAATAAGGTCCAATGATGTGAAAGATTGGGTTAGAATGGTCAAAACGGGTCCCGAACGACGAAAACACGACGTAGGCTTGCTACAGGGTTGTCGCGGGCCAGACCTGCGCCCTTCATGTGCTCGAGCCCACCTATCGAGCACAAAATCTAGATTTTCCCATGCTCGCCGCGCGCTCGCTGCGCGCTCAAGCGCAAGTCTGTTTTAAAGCCGCGTCGTGCTTCTTTTTCCTCATTTTCTCACGAGCCTAAAAGCTTCTAGAGAGAGAGAGAGAACACTGGTTCTAGTGATAGAAGGGAGGAGGTCGAGGTCGTGGAGTCCAAATCTATCCGAGAGCTAGTTATAAAGGTGAAAGCACGCGTCGAGGTAAGTGTCCTTATACTCACTTCTTGTTCCCTTTCAATGTTTTGCTTGATTTTATTGGGTATTTTTGTATCGATACCCACTATAAATATTAGAATCGTGAAACCCAAGATTAATGACCAAGGAATATATAATTATTTGTCCGAATCGTGTCCGATCCACCTGGTTTGGTTTCACCGAAACCCTAACCCACGAAATTGGGGATTTTCTGTTTCCCTTCTATGTATCATGAAATTGACCTCAAAATGTGAATCCCCATGTCCCAATGATGTACATATGTCAGCCGTGGGTTTGATTTCGCACGTCTCGACCCGTTCGCGGCGTCCAAGCCCTCTAAATGGGCGCTGACACTGTTCACCCGTGACATAAAGTGGAAATTGCATATTTTTACCTTCATAAAATGTTGGGTTGACTCTAGAATATGAATTCCTGCATCCCAAAAGTATGTATGTGTTGACTGGATGACCGATTTCACAAAATTTGACCCATTCGCGGCGTCCGAGCCCTCTAAATGGGCGCCGACTGTGACGGCCCGCACGTAAAACGCCGTCGGGTCTTAATAGCATTAATGGATATAAAAAATTTTTTACTTTCAATTACGATTTCATGAGGCCAAACTGCTTGAGCTAGCCTTTAGATTTTAATTTCAACTCGAACTTGAGATGCATACTAGAATTGTAAATTTCATTTATCCAAAAGGAATCACGGAGATATGACTAACATCCACAGATTCTCAACAGCAAATCATTTTACAAGTCTCCACAAAATATCAAAATAATTAAACAAGCTCTTCCTTAGCTCCAGCTAACCGAACTATTGGCTACCCCATAATGTTCTACTCAACTTCGTCCTCCATGAGCCTTTCGTCATCTGAAAATAACAAGAGTGAGCTACACAGCCCAGCAGAATACTCACATGCAGAAAACAGAGAACATAAACATATATATATATAAGCGAATATAATTTAGTATACAAAAATTATCATGTCCTTTAGTTTGAAATTTCCTTAGTCTTTTTCTTTTTGTCTTGTCTGCTGAAAACCCATGAAAACTATTGAGAATTCTTATCATTTCTAGGGATCGGACGGGAGCGGATAACATCGAGGACGGGTTGTGTGAAATCTCACAACCTAAAACCGTATCCCCTTATTGTGCTCCCCGGGGCGGGAGGTAATGCATTTAACCCGACATACGGGGCCGTAGTCCAAAAGTCTTATGCCATCCCCTCATTATGCTCCCCGGGACGGGAGGTAATACCTTTAACCGGCATACGGGGCCGTAGTCCAAAAGTCTTATGCCATCCCCGCATTATGCTCCCCGGGGTGGGAGGTAATGCCTTTAACCTGGCATACGGGGCCGTAGTTCCTTTTTAAACAGAAAGCCGGAGTTCTTTTTCAGACAGTAGGCCAAAGTTCTTTTTCAAACAGAAGGTCGAAGTTCTTTTTCAACAGAAGGCCGGAGATCTCTTTCAACAGAAAGTCGGAGTTCCAAAAAGCCGAAGCTCTTTTGTCAGAGCCGGAGTTCTTTTCTTAAAAACCAAGTTGGAGTCCCAAAACCGAAGTTCTTTTCAAAAGGCGGAGTTCTTTTCTGAAATCTGGAGTTCTTAAAACGGGAGTGATCTTTCTTAAAAATCTGGACCTCTAAAACCGGACTGACTTTTCTTTAAAATCCGGACGGCTAAAATCGGAGTGACTTTTCCTTAAAATCTGATGTGCTGAAACCGGAGTAATCTTTTCTTTAAAATCCGGAGTGCTAAAATCGGAGTGACTTTTCTTTAAAAGAAGGAGTGCTGAAACTGGAGTGACTTTTCTTTAAAATACGGAGTGCTGAAATCGGAGTGACTTTTCTTTAAAATCCGGAGTGCTGAAATCGGAGTGACTTTTCTTTAAAATTCGGAGTGCTGAAACCGGAGTAACTTTTCTTTAAAATCTGGACTGCTGAAACCGGAGTACTTTTCTTTAAAATCTGGAGTGCTGAAACCGGAGTGACTTTTCTTTAAAATCCGAGGTGCTGAAATCGGAGTGACTTTTCTTTAAAATTCGGAGTGCTGTTTCTTAAAAAGACGGAGCTCTTTTTTTTGTAAAGGGCGGAGTTCTTTTAATAAGACGGAGTTCTTTTAATAAGGCAGAGTTCAAAAGTTGGAGTTCTTTGTTCGTAAAGGCCTATCACCCATTTTTCCAGACTCACTCACGATTTCGGTTTTACATCTCCCATGAAACGTCAAAGGCATATAAGTCCAAAGACTCGCAGCATCGATTGCCAACATTGATGCCTGCTTTCCCAAAGAAGAACACCGAGGTCCATTTTCTTAACCTTTAAACATGTCTGTCTATATACAATATTATATGATCACCCTTCTTAAAGGTATAACTATCTTGGCTTTTAAAACTTTAGTTAATGATTATCTTCAAAGATGAAGCCATAAGTTTTCAAGGTAGAGACTTTAGTTGCCAATTCTGACTTACGTTCTGAGTGACATTAATCATGGTCCCCCACTTAAATCAAAGGTATCCACCTATCATGTGGTGAGAGTAACATAACCTTATCGTTCCTCAAAGGGATTCCATCCCACGATAACTTTCAGGGATCAACCCAAATTACCCCTATCTGATCTCCGAAAACTAGCGTTTATCTTTCGTTCTGAAAATTACAAATCTCTCTAAGCCAAACGTCTAACTTGAATTGTAATCCTCTAAGAATACTTGTTGGATCACTTAATGACTTAAGTTAGACCCAAGATGACGATACGCTTTCAAGACATTAATCGGTCTTTTCAATAGTTACAACTTAAAATCTTTATAGATCCAAAGGTCACGCTACCAAAGTGTTATAAGCCTAACAGGATATTTCCTCCACAAAATTTGATTCCTCATTTTTTTTTTAAATTCATGAACCCTATCAGTCCATCTTATCTACTTTGAGGTCCTGGGATATTTTATAATAATACCAAAGTCTATGCTTCCATGATTCTGCATGGAACTTTCAACGATTTCCGTACATTTTGATACAACCTTAAATTATCGGTCAACAGATAAGTCAACCTAATCTTCCCTCTATAATCATCCTCGAATAGTCACAAAAGCCGAAGCTCTTTTTTCAGAGCCGGAGTTCTTTTCTTAAAAACCAAGCCGGAGTCCCAAAATCGAAGTTCTTTTCAAAAGGCGGAGTTCTTTTCTGAAATTCAGAGTTCTTAAAACGGGAGTGATCTTTCTTAAAAATTCGGACCTCTAAAACCGGACTGACTTTTCTTTAAAATTCAGACGGCTAAAATCGGAGTGACTTTTTCTTAAAATCTGAGGTACTGAAACCGGAGTAATCTTTTCTTTAAAATCCGGAGTGCTGAAACCGGAGTGATTTTTCTTTAAAATCCGGAGTGCTGAAACCGGAGTGACTTTCCTTTAAAATTCGGAGTGCTGAAACCGGAGTGACTTTTCTTAAAAATCCGGAGTGCTAAAACCGGAGTGACTTTTCTTTAAAATCAGGAGTGCTGAAACCAGAATGACTTTTCTTTAAAATCCGGAGTGCTGAAATCGGAGTGACTTTTCTTTAAAATCCGGAGTGCTGCTACCGAAGTGACTTTTCTTTAAAATTCAGAGTTCTGAAATCGGAGTGACTTTTCTTTAAAATCTAGAGTGCTAAAACCGGAGTGACTTTTCTTTAAAATCTGGACTGCTGAAACCAGAGTGGCTTTTCTTTAAAATATAGAGTGCTGAAACCAGAGTGACTTTTCTTTAAAATCCAAGGTGCTGAAACCGGAGTGACTTTTCTTTAAAATTCGGAGTGTTGTTTCTTAAAAAGACGGAGCTCTTTTTTTTCGTAAAGGGCGGAGTTCTTTTAATAAGGCGGAGTTCAAAAGCTGGAGTTCTTTACTCGTAAAGGCCGGAGCTACAAATGTCGGAGTTCTTTAAAATTAAGAGTCTTAAATCTGAAGTTCTTTTTCCATTTAAAATCCGAAGCTCCCAAAGGACGGAGTTCTTAATCACTCAAGGTCCGAAGCTCTTTTTCTTAAAGTTAGGAGTCTTTTCATGAGATTATCAGAGTTTATAAAAGTCGACAATCAATTATAAAAATCCAATTTCATGAATATCATGGTTTCCTTTAAACATGTGATTACAAACGATAAATTACAAGAACAGAACAAGTATCATACATACATAATTTCATAAGGATATACATACTAGCGTAGCAAACATGCAGAATTATGAACTTTAAAAACAGGGGTGAGTATTCTTGCCTGGATTGGACCTATGAGCCTTTCACTTGGTTCTGGCTCGAAGTTCTTAACGCTTTCACCTGGGCTTTTGCCTAGCTTCCTCTCCTAAGTCATGGGGAGGGCCATTACTTATAGGCGTGATAGTAAGTAGGGCAGGTCAGCTTCTTGTACTTCTTTCTTTTCTACGAGGTCATCAGGGTGGTTAGGAATAGGTAACCTACCCAAGTATGGTCTTTCTTTACTTTTCGTAAGGGCTTCCTTGCAGGCATAGTGATTTTGATTTTACTTTTCGTAGGGGATTTCTTTATTATTTTGGGTCAACTGGCCTTGACTGGACTTAATTGTTTTTCATAAAAGCCGGAGTTCTAATTCCATTAAACCGAAGTTCATATAGCCGAAGTTCATATAGCCGAAGTTCTTGTGCACTAGAAGCCGGAGCTCCTTATTCATAAAAGCCGGACTCGATTTTCATCAAAGAAGTCCAGGCTTCCCTTCACCATGCAAGGGCCGAACTTGAATTCATCTTAAGGTTGAGTTACTTTTCTTATTACATTTTTCTGTCAACGTCTTCAAATCCGGTCAACTCTTCCAATCCGGTCAATATCTTCCAATCCGGTCAACTCTTAAATTCCGGTCAACATATTCAAATCCGGTCAATTCTTCCAATCCAGTCAATATTTTCGAGTCCGGTCAACTCTTCTTAATATTCACTCCGTCCATCACCTTTTCATAAACTTCGGATTTCTTCTCCTTGCACCCACAACTCTACTCGGGCCTCACCAACACACAAAGCCGGACTTGATTTCAGCTTAAGTGAAAGGCCGGAGTGCTTTTACACTAAGGGAGGACGGACTTCTTTTATGCTAAGAGAAGACAGACTTCTTTTTCCTCACACAAAGGCCACTCCGATCGTCAGGCCACTTCGGCCTCACTTCACACAATGCACTCCGGCCTTAATGCTCTAAGGCCGGTTTGGAACTTCTTATTATATTTTTTGGTCAACGCAGTTGACCAGATAACCTTTAGTTTTTCCTCGATCCTTTGATTATTTCGACTCGATGACTGGGACTTTCTATGTTTAAGAATCTGGGTCGTCACACCGACACTGTTCACCCGTGACATAAAGTGAAAATTGCATGCTTCCATCATCGTATTATGTTAAATTGAGCTCAAAATATGAAACATCATGTCCCAATTGCGCGTACGTATCTAATGGACGTCCGATCTCACAAGTATGGAACCTTTGCGGCGTCCGAATGCTCTAAAAGAAGCCTGACACTGTTCACTCTAAATGAAATGGGAAATGTACATGTTTTTCCCTCATTTAACTGTTATGAAAGTGATGTCTAATTGTTTCAATGTAATGTAAGCTCCGAAATATATATCCATGTGCCGAAAGCAAGGGAATGAGTCCCAGAGGCTTCTAAATAATATGTGATCATCAGAGGTAAGAAATCCACATTGAGTCCTACAAAAAGTTGTGAACTGAGCAAATACATGGAAGGGAATCCACATTGTGCAATGTGATGGAATGATCTCCCAAATGGAGATGTATGTGATGGAATGATCTCCTTAATGGAGATGTATGTGATGGGAATGGGACTTCCCAAATTGTAAATGTGTATGGCAAATATGGATTTTTCTCTCTAAGTGTTGGAACTAATCTTAAAACTAGAACCATAATTTATAAGGGTAGTAGTCTTTGGCTTACCATGTCCATCGTGGTGTGAACTCGAGGAATACTTGGCCACGTATTCTAGCCGCTCGTGGGAGTGGGTGATATTCGTGGTACGCCTTAGGATACTATTATGGAAGAACGATGAACTACCTGGTCCCTAGGGGATATGGGGCGATTGAGATGGCCGAGTGATGCAGGCCTAAAATGTAGCCGATGGTCGAGTGCTACAGACCTAAAATGTAGCCGATGGTCGAGTGTTGTAGACCTAAAATATAGCCGGCCTTAGAATGTGTGGCAAACACATTCTTTTTCTCATCCTCTCACATTGTTGGTTATTACGACCTATTAACCCGAGTCCACAAAGATAATATATAATGAAAATGATTAATGCATAACCGATGTAATCGTGAGAATCTAATGATCATAGATCTCCCTTGTTTCCCTCTCAAGATTCTTGACTGGTGAGATTACATGTGTTCCCCCCTTTTAGTTATTGCTTCTATTGCTTTCTACTATGAGATGTGACTTATGATTATGTTTGTCGAGTTGTACGCTCACTCTTGCTGTTTATCTTTCCAGATGATAACACTTAGCTGGCACCAAATTAGTTAGAGTAAGGAGAGAGATTTACTTGAAGAGGTTAGCTGGACGTCAAGTGCATTGAAGATTTGGTCATATTGTTGTAATGGAATGTAATAGCCACTCATGGATGAAGGTGGCTTGTTATTATATTATGGTTTTATTATGCTTCCGCAGGTTTTGATAATTTAGTTACATTTCCGCATTTATATTAATGTTTTGAGTTTTGTTTTATTTTAGATGACATCTCTCTAGGTCTAATACGGTAGATAGGAGTACTGTGTTGGAGCCGTGGATGATATGGCTGATATCATGATCCTGTGTGATGTGTTATTAGCCTTATGTTAATTATTTTGGTTAGATGTGTGCTTGTATAGGATGTATTTGAGCAGGTTGTATTTTTTTTATTTTTGTCTAGTTATAGAGGAAACATTGCCAAAATTTCTGTAGAATCCATAAATATTAATTATGGACTTTGGTTTATGTTACAAATGACGGAGGTTATTCGATGGAGAATAATTTGGTCCGTCACAGTACATATTTCCTACATTCCTTTGGACCCATCAATGAGGTCATCTCAATATGGACCCGAATATAGATAAAAGATCATCCCATAAAATTCATAGACACCCACAAAAATTCAAAACCCATATAGCGCTTCCGAACTTCGTAGCAACTATACCTTTATTTGAATGCTGCCGCAGCAAAATTTTTCAATCATCCATAATCGACGTGTTATGGATACGGATCGATTTTAGAAATCACCTGTTCATTTATCGTTCCCACTTATCGATTGATTAATCCTCCGAGTAACCAATTACTCAACCAACCATAACAATCTCATCAGTTTATCTTACTTCCTAGAGGTTTCAAGATATTCACAACAGTACCTAGCCAATGCTCCTTTAATTCCATACAAAATCCTCAGAGGCTAATGTCGATTTTAACTGACTCCAAATCATCCATTAAAACAAGTTGGCTTGATCTTTTCTTCTGAATATATATATATCCTCAAAACTTTTCATAGTTAGATTTCTTAACGTCCACCAACTGACTCAAAGGGGTGGTCTCGTTACTAATTAGACTTAACACCTATTCTCAATTCGATTAGCTTTGTCACTTATTCAGAATTCATAACCTGATTGAAAGATATAATATCCTATCAATACCTTTCATATCAACACCTACGAACACATTTCTCAATTCTGATGGATTCGCATTACCCAAAAATTCATGCGCTTGATCACTACGAATTGATCATAAATCGGTATCCTTAAATTTACTTTTTCGAAATCGACTCCGAGTCACATAGACCTCCAGCTATCAATTCCACTTATCCGCCATACTGACTAGATTGATCCACTGTCCCTTTTAGGATCTCAACCTAGAATGATTAAGCCTAAATTTTGAACCAAAACTGATTATCCTTGACCTCGAATCAATACCAATCAGCTCAAACACTAAATCGGCACCAATTAATTTAGGACATCAAGGTGCCTCCTCACGGCTCTCTCGACCTCACGGTCGACTACTACCACAAATGGCCTTTCATCTAAGGATCGTAACGGTTATTGATATCCTTATCTGAAGGCAAAGTCATAGCTAAACTGTTCTGAAAGCGCTATATAGGACGCAAAAATTAGATAGCTAAACTCATTCTCTATTTCTAGCTTAATTTGGGCCTAAGCTAGCCAACCGGAATAATTAGGGCCTAAGGTTACATCTATTTTTCCGATCAATCTTAATATATCCTATACTTCCGCATACGATTCAAATCAAATCTAAGGCATCTCTTTTCTCTGATATCAATTGTGACGGAACGGATTTTTTTTCCTCAGAAGTTCCGTTAAGACAGAAACATGATTTAGGATCAAAATACAAAGTATAACTTCTGCAGAAATTTTGGCAGAGTCTCCTTTGTAATTGGATAAAAATCTAAAAATACAACCTATATAAAATCTGTATACGAACTAGTATAACAAATCAGTACAAGCACATAATTATCTATAAATATCACAATTTTCCTATAACACGCTTTCACAGGACCACAAGTGCCATCCATGGCATTAATTCCACAATCCTATCTACTACAATAACAGCTCATGAGTGAGATGCCATCTAGAAACTGTACAGAAACCAAAAGGTACATAGCGGAAGTAGAACTATAAACCTGCAGAAGCATAGTTTCCTATTCATCACATGCATTACATATATTTCTATACCGAACCCATATACATGTATATCCATAGGTATAAAATCCATATACAAAACCATATGTCAAAATCAGGTCTTTACGTCCAACTAATTCTCTTTGGCGACTTCAAAATGCTTCAAATCCTCAAAAGTCTTCAGAATAAGCTTTAAGTCACTCTTTTTTGTCAGGTACCAATTCTACAGTCTCATCTGGAGAAGGTCAAAAATAGTAAAACAGTGAGCCGAGGCCCAGCAAGATACATGCAGATATGTAGTAAATCAGTTATGCGGAATAGTTTATGTAAAATAGGACATAGAAAATAGAGAAAGTATAATTAGACAATAATTAAACTGAAAAATCAGTGTAATTCAGAAAATAGAATCAGAAACTTTCTCTTTTATATCAGTACAAAATTATAATCGGTACAAAATAGTAAAGAACAGAACAATGGTACAGAATAATGAAGAATAGTAATGGACCCTGCCAGTAGACCTTACTAGCTGAGGAGGCGAATAATCGAGGATAGATTGTATTACTCCACACGATCAAAGACCAGTAAACAGTACAGGAGATCCCTCTCCAAGGGATCTAACCCCTACTCAAAGGGGGTGTCGGCCAGTAACAGTATCTACCCTCTAATTTAATGTTCTGAGAAAAGGAGGATCACATAAAATTCCATGGACAGAATTATACTCAATCACCACCATAACGTTCTAAGGTATGCCGGAGAACCTAACCTGACTGCATATTAGTCCTGGATCCTAAATAATAGTAAGTACATCAGAACAGTAAGTACAATATCAGAAATAATTTCTTCTTATTTCTTAATTAAAAACCCTTTTCAGTTTCAAAAGTCAGTCAGAATTTTACAGTAACTCTTCAATTCTGTTCATAACATACAGTAATAGTTTATAATCGTTCAGTCTCGCTTCAGAATATACAATATTAGCTTAAAACCCTTCAGTTTTGCTTTAGAAATCTATAGTGATTTATCAGTATAAGTCCGTATAAAATTTTCAGAAACCAATTATATTAGGAGTTTTATTTCAATACAGATTAACTTTTATACAACAGAAATTATGAGTAAAAATTATTAGAACCCATCATTTTCGTACCTAGGGTTTGGCCGAAATTATCGGACGATAGACATTTAACATGTGCATTTTCATGAAATCGATACCAGATATTGCAGTATATACATGTAAGCATGAAATATGTCCAATTAATTTACAGAAACGGGCTTCATTTATGCAGAATATGGAGAAATATGCTTTTAGAGTATAAATACAGTTGCAGAGATATTAAAACACTGTAAAAAATAGGAATTAGTGCCCGAAGTACACTTGCCTAAACTCGATCTACCGTTATTTTTACACGGATAGGATCGAAATAAGTGATTTCCCCGCAATTTTTTCCTATTCATACTTACTGTCATACCTCAGCTTCCTCTCTCTCCGGAAGGAGTAGATTAATTTGAAGAGCTTTCAAATACGATTTCCTTCAAAATTGGGCATACTAAAACTTTCAAATTGGACAATTGAATTTACACAAATACATATCATTTAATCGGCATTTAAACATGGAAACATTACACAAAATATCGTCCGAAATTCTCGGGTGAACAGTAGCTGTGAACAGTGCACGTGAATAGTGCACATATACACAAATTGATTAATTATCAAAATTTCGGATATCCAATAGGTAATTTATCGAACCCAAGGAATGGGTAACTATAATCCCAAGTCAATTTATATATTTAACTTCAAACAGAAGCTCAAACGGTATCCGGGCGCGGGTTAAGGGCTTCACAAACGAATTTCCACCAAATTTCACAATTTCAGATACCCAATCGGTAAATCAACTTAGCGAAGTCATATATAATCATAATCTAGTCCCAAATAAATCAAAAGCCCAAAAAATTGAAGCCCGAAACCACTCGGACGTAGGGTTAGGGTTTTATGAATGGAATTTCACATAATTCCACCAAATCAGGTATCCAACCAATGAATTAACACTTACCAAAAAACAAAAACCAATGAATTAACTTATGGGGGATATGGGTAATCATATTCTAGTCCTAATTCATGCAAAAGCCCCAAAAATTAGAGGCCGAAATCATCCGGGTGTGGGGTTAGGGTTTTGTGAACGTAATTGGGATTTTCGTGCAAAATCCGGTATATTTCCTCAAATTTGGATATGCAATTCATATATGCATGCTAGAGTCATAGGTTTTACAAATACATGCATGGGGTCGGGTATCGGGATAAAAATACTCGAAGAGGATTGAACGAAAATCAAAGAAATAGAAGAAAATGATATAGATGTACTTGCCTCGACGTGCTCTATGATTTCTCTAACTAACATGAAGCTGGATTCGAACTCCATGGCCTCGATCTTCTCCTTTCTCTCTCTTATTCGTCACCCTCTATCTCTAAAAGGGTTTGGTTGCGTGGGAAATTGAAAATCGCGAAACAGTACGATGCTTTAAAATGGCCTGGCGCTCGAGCGCGCGGTAAGTGCAGCCTTACTGCCTAGGCCGGCTCGAGCACACGGCGAGGAGGGCACATGATAAAAGACTGTCCTCATCTGAGGAGGGCCTTGGTGTCAAAACCCACTATCCAGGGCAAGGCGTATGCAGTATCTGCGAAGGAGGCAAAAGCATCTGAAGGCGTGGTGGAAGGTACTTTCTCTATTTGTGGTGTCATTGGCTCTGTATTCTTTGATTCAGGATCCACTCATTCTTTTATTTCGCCTCGATTTGTATACCACTTTGCATCATCTCCCAAGATTCTTGATTATTCTTTAATAGTCTTGACACCCATGGGATCATCTATTATAACGGATATTTTATACCTAGGCTATATTATTGAGGTGAACGGGTTTCAATTAGTAGTAGATTTAATTTTATTAGAGATGTGTGATTTTGATGTGATTCTGAGTATGGATTGGTTGTTAAAATATCATACAAATATAGATTGTTTTCATAAAAGAGTAGACTTTGTGATTTCGAGATGTGTGCCATTTTGCATTTAAAGAATTCAACTGATAGAAGAGTCCTATTTTATTTCGGCTATGCATGCTCGGCATCTAATGGAGAACAGGTGTGAAGTCTACTTGGCGTATGCTAACATAATTGAGAGTCATGAAGTGTCTGCAAAGGAGATACTGGTAGTGTGCAAGTTTGAAGATGTATTTCTGAAAGAATTGCCTGGTTTACCGCTACAACAAAAAATAAAATTTGAAATTGATCTTGTGCTAGGATTAGCACAGATTTCGAAGACAGCTTACAAGATGGCTCCTGCTAAATTAAAATAGTTAAAGCAACAATTGCAGGAACTGCTAGATAAAGGTTTCATCAGACCAATTGTGTCCCCATGGGGCGCGTCGGTTTTGTTTGTAAAGAAGAAGAATGGGACTTCGTGGCTGTGTGTTGACCATCATGAGTTAAACAAAATCACGATTAAGAATAAATATCAATTGCCATGAATCAACGATCTCTTTGGCCAATTGCAAGAAACCTGTGTATTTTTAAAGATTGATCTTTGATCAAGGTACTATTAGCTATGGATTAAACAGGAGGATGTGGCAAAAAAGGCATTCTGAACGAGGTATAGCCACTATGAATTTTTAGTTATGCCATTTGGATTGACGAATACTCCTACAGTTTTTATGAATTTGATGAATTGGGTTTTTCGATCATATCTGGATAAATTTATGGCAGTCTTTATTGATGATATCCTCATTTATTTAAAGAGTTATAAAGAGCACAAGGTGCATTTAATAACCGTGCTCCAAACTCTTTGGGAGAATAAATTATTTGTGAAATTAAAAAAGTGTGAGTTTTGGCTTAAAGAAATGATATTTTTGGGTCATGTTATTTCTAATGGAGATATTCTAGTAGATTCAAAAAAGATTGAAGTTGTAATTAATTAGAGTCGACCGACGACGGTGACTGAAGTTCGGAGTTTCATGGGAATGGTTGCGTATTATCGTAGATTTGTAGAGAATTTTTCTCGAATTACTATACTATACACCCAGTTAACGAAGAAAGAAACTAAATTTGATTGGATTGAGAAGTGTGAGCAAAGTTTTTAGGAATTAAAAAACAGACTAACTTCTACACCGATTCTGATTATTCCTGACAATTCTTGTGATTTTGAAATATATTGTGATGCATCTAAGATTGGACTAGATTGTATCCTAATGTTGAATAGAAGGGTTATTGCTTATGGGTCTAGATAGTTAAAAATTTATGTAAATAATTACCCGACCCATGACCTAGAATTGGCCGCTGTGGTGTTTACATTAAAAATCTTGAGACACTATTTGTACAGTGAGAAATTCATGGTGTATTTTGATCATAAGAGCCTCAAGTATTCATTCTCACAAAAAGAACTGAATATGAGGCAGCGGAGATGGATCGAATACCTGAAAAATTATAATTGTGAAATTCAATGTTAGCTAGGAAAAGCTAATGTAGTGGCTGATAATTTAAGTCGTCAAACAAGTTTTGTGGCAAGGTTGCAGATCAAGAAAATTGAGATGCTGGATTGCATGAAACATCGTAATATCTAGCGGTATGTCAAAGGTAACCAGATGTTACTATCGTATTGCAAGTGCAACTGGAGATACTACAGAAGATCAAAGAGGGGCAAGTGAACGATCTGTTTTTAATGGATATTGTTAGAGATCTAAATTGAGATTTCAAAGTTAATTTTAATATTCGTGCCGATGGAGTCTTGAGATTTTGGGACCGATTATGTGTACAAGATGATAAGGAGTTAAAGGAAGAGATTATGAAGGAGGCTCGTCGATCCAAGTATACTATTTAGCCTTGAATTAATAAGATGTACCAAGAATGAGAAAGATGTTCTAGTAGAGAAATATGAGAAGAGAAATTGTGATTTTTTTAGGTAGATTTCTTATCTGCTAGCAACTAAAAGGCCGAAAGGAGGAAGCCATCGAGCTTGTTACAACCTATGCCCATTCCGAGTTGGAAATGGGAATATATTACAATGGATTTTGTTATGGGATTGCCATGGACCCCGAAGAATCATAATGCAATTTGGGTTATGACTGTATATCAATGAAATTATTAGACTTCATGGTGTGCCAGCGTCAATTGTGTCCGATTGAGATCCACGGTTTGTCTTTAAATTTTGGGAGAGTCTACATCAAGAACTAGGGACAAATCTAAAGTTTAGTATGATTTATTATCCTCACACGGATGGCCAATTTGAGCGAACCATCCAAATTCTAGAAGATATACTCAGGGCATCAATGCTTGAGTTGAAGGGTAATTAGAATGATCGCTTGGTTTTAGCAGTATTTGCTTATAATAATAATTATCAAGCAATCATCGGTATGGCACCATTCAAAGCTTTGTATGATAGGAAATGTCGATTTTTCATCTATTGGGAGAAGACTAGAGACAAACACCTACTGGGACCAGATGTTATTTGGGAGACATTGGAGAAAATTCTATTGATTCATGAGAAGCTGAAAACGACCCAGAGTTGACAGAAAAGCTATGTCAATCGGATAAGATCAGAGCTAAAATTTAAAATTAGTGATTTTATTTTCCTCAAAGTGTCCCCATCTAAGACGACGTCCGGGTTTGGTGTGAAAGGAAAATTGAAACCGAGATTCATTGAACCGTTCGAGATTTTGGAGAAAGTCGGGAAAGTGTCCTATCGATTAGCATTGCCACCAAGTTTGGCCAATGTGCATGACATTTTCCATGTATCGATGTTACGGAAATATTTCCATGACCTGACGCACGTTATTGAATATGGACCTTTAGCCATTAACAAGGATTTGTCCTATACGAAAGAACCAGGCAGATTTTAGATTGAAGGGATTAGATATTACGCACAAAGACTATTTCACTTGTTAAAATCTTATGGAGGAATCATTCTCATGAAGAAGCCACATGGAAAAGAGAAGAAGAGATTCGGGATAAATATCCCCCATTTATTTGCGTAAGGTATGTAGATTCGTTAAATTTCAAGGATGAAATTTTATAAGTTGGGAAAAACTATAAGGTTTAGGCCCCTAGAATATAATAATTATGAGTAATTAAATTAATATAATTAAA
>JAODPA010078078.1:0-25116 GCA_025585075.1 Nepenthes mirabilis | reverse complement strand
CTATATTTCTGGCTATTTTATGCAAATACAAAATTTTTAAATAACAATACTAAAAATTAGAAAAAAGTCCATGGAACAACCCAAATTGGTCCAATTCGACTTATGGACTAATACAATTAAGGCATTTGGCCTTAATTACCGGGACTTGTCTAGTCTAGCCCAACTAATCGATCGTAAATTATCATCTAAACTGAATCTTCGTCGAGCCTAAACCTAATTTTGATCAGGTCTATATTATATGGATATTTTTTATCTGTACACAATATTTTATTGTTGGGTGCCGCAGACACGGGAAAAAAAAGTATCTAGATACACTATTAAATATTATCATTATACTCTACCAAGTACTTATTCTCATTCCTTAGGATTTTTTATTCTCAATGCTTTTTATTTGATCCCATTACAATCCCTTATTTTGAACTACTTTAAACATCTTATTTCTCAGCACTTAATTTCTCTCCATAAATGATTTCAATGAATGAGAAAAGGCACTTAATGATTAATTTTATTTTGTATCTTATGTTTAGGTTTAGTGTATTAGCTTCATGTATTTCATAACTTTCACCCATTAACATTCAACAAAAAAGGGGGAAATAAAGGACTTGAAAACAAATTGAATTTCTTATTTTTGTAAACGAGAAAAGAATCAATTTCTAAGTACAATGTTAAGGCATTGTACCTAAACAAATTAACTTACTTGACACAGGACAAGTTTACAAACCATCAATCAAATAGTCGTCCGTGATGAAGAACTGATATATAGCCAGGAAAATCAGTAATATGAAGTTAAGAGATATTGTATCACTCGTAAATTTAGTTTTTTTTTTTTTAAATTATAGGTACATCTAGAATTTTAGTAATTATTTTTTACTATTCGACGCATAAGATTTTAAGGATTTTATTATCAACGGAAATTTTATATTCCCCAACTGCTTTAGACTCAGCTTTATGCATATTTTCAATTTCCTATAATCTCATCGACGCACTAGTCTATAAACTTAATTCCTGACTCAGTTTTCGAATAAATATGGGGAAAAAAAAATTGTGCATAACCTTTTATTTTTTGTCAGTTCCACTCACTTGGTACTATATAATGTTTGTATACCTCCAACCCCTTGGCACTATCAAACGTTGAGTTGAGCAATAGTACTGCAGCTGAATAGACGAATATCCACCCCGTTATTAAGCCGCAAGCACTAACCAAAAGCATGGGAAAAAGGGAACTTTTAGTTCTTTACTGTTGGTTCTTTTTTTAACTTTCTGAGTACACAACCATATTTTATTTTTACAACCAAGTCCATAACGATTTCGAATCATGTGCTAAAGCTCAAAAAATAAATAAATAAATTTACACCCTGTTCTTTAGTGGTTAGTGAGCACAAACTATATCTCCTATATGGTAACAAGAAGACACTCTAAAGGATCAATGGGCAGTAGGGCTATCCCATGGTGGTGCCAATATCATATTAAGACTCAGATGATTAGTCTACATGAATGCACAAGGGTCCCTTGTCCCCAGCAACCCTCCATCAGGAACTAACTCTAGGGCAGCCTGAGCTGTGACCTCACTCTATTCCATTTGTAAGGATCAAGCCCCAACTGCTACACCAAAGGCTTCAGCTATAAGTATGCACAAACTACAATTCCTTTGTGACAGCAGAAACCTTCCCTTAACCAGCAGATGAGAAAGAGAGGCAACACGATCATGTGGTGCTTGTCACAGACAGCACTTGCAAAGGATAGATGGGTGTATCAAAAGCTTCACCTCAAGCTATGTTTACGATTGACCTCAAGAAGGCCTGTTCAATGGAATCCCTATAGCTTTATAGCGCAGCTTATGAAGTGGGTGATGCTGTGCATTGCCATACCTTCTTTTCCTCTCCTCATTAATGAAATCATACAAAGTTTTCTTCAAAGGAAAGGGGCTAAGACAAAAGGATCCTCTCTCCCTATCTCCGTCATGGCTGTAAAATACTTACCTAGAAAACTGAGTTACAGCAAATCCTAACGGAAATTTTCACCTGAAATGTGAGAGGTCGGGCATAATTTATCTAGCTTTTGCATTAAGAAGCACAAACACAAGACGCGGACACAACAGCACAAATCTTTCTACAAAATAGGATTAAGTATGGGTATATAATTAATAAAACAATACTATTGAACACTAAATAAGCTCTCAAAACTCCATACTCATACAAATTGTGGATTTATAAACTATAAGATCTCCCTTCCTCTTTCTATTTTCCTTGCGTAGGGCAAAAGAGCCCCCAAAAATACTTGCTAATCTATTTAATTTGTAGTTAGAAGAACTTTAGATCACCGCTAGCTTCTCTCATTTTTTTTTTGTAGGCACAAGGTTCGAATAGCTAGCCATCTCCAATAAGAGACTGTTATGAATTTTTTTATGATGAGCACAACACCAATTTTACTAAAAGATCCCTATTTTGTTTTTGAAATTGAAAAGAGCCAAAACATATCTCCAGCATAGCACAAAATTAATTCTACTAAAAGATCCCTGTTTTAAATTCAAAATTGAAAAGGAGCCAAAACATATCTCCAGCATGTTCCAACACGTCCTCAGCATATCCTCATCATGTAAGAATCAAATAAAAAAATTCTAACAAATCTAAGCTTGTTCAAAGCATGTCAGTGTCGAATAGATGTATGAAACCAAAACTTAACTTTGCAATAAGTGTATGTGCTTCCTATTCACTCGCTCTGTATATTTTATTGGTTGAGGAAAAATAATAAGCACAACACTTCTCTAACCATTCCCTCTCTCTGATTTCTAGCTGGGATAATTTTTGAACAAAACAAGCTCTCTCTCTCTCTCTCTCTCTCTCTCTCTCTCTCTCTCTGAGTATTTTTCCAAAGTAATGGGTTAAAAAAGCCAGATTTCTCCAACAAGCAATTATGTTTTCGATTTTTTTCTAAATAGCACAAAACTAAGCTTTTTTGTTTTAAAAATTGAAACTGAACCAAAAATGTGTCCCCAACAGATCCACACGTCCCAGACTGTACGAATTAAGTAAAAATATTAAGCATGCCCGAGCGTGTTGGTGCGAACTCTTGATACCTGTCCAATTTGATACACTACCCTAAAGCAAGTGTCCATACTATCTAACTTGTGCAGATGACCATAATCTAAAAATATCAAATTTATATATTTATACCCTGTTGAAGTAAGGAACCATGGCAATTCTTCGTAGAAGAAAATTAGAATCAATTAACTTCAGCATTCTGTTGTTTAAATGAGCAAACAGAGAGATATGATAAACTTCAGCTTCACATCTCATGGTGAACAGATATAGAGAGCATAATTTTTTGGATACTTACTTCATGATCAGGAAAGACCTCAGCTAAAACACGAACAGCTTCATCATCCCACTTATGATCTCCAAATTGTGGAATAATAATAGCTCCATTGGCAATGTAAAAGTTTATATAAGATGCAGCAAGTCTTGTACCAGGAAGTCTTGGCTTAGCCTCACCATTCTAGTATAGCATACAAATGTTGCAATCAATGAGTATAGCAATATGCTTAAATGTCAGAGTACTCAATACATGATATGCAAAAAGATTGTGCAATGTACTGTGTGCTCAAGATTCAGTACAGGACAACAACAGAGAAATTAAATCATGTAAAGGCTATTCCATTATTTAACATTTAATTGACAATACATAAATCAGCTACCTGCATAACAGTGCTTAAATACTTCAAGAAATGCAAATATGCAACATGTTACAACAAAAATACAACAAAGATTTCATACCTATTACTCATTTCTGTTGGATTTGGACATCATCAAGGCAGAGGAAAAAAGGAGGGAGAGATGGAAAGAGGTAAAAAATCAGGGGCTGAGAGTCCAATTCAGTAACGAAATCAAAACATGAAAGCAAAATCTAAAAAGATGAACGTAATATTGTATGGAATCATTAAGCCATTGAGACAAAGGGCAATTATCAAAATAAAGTGTTGCTGTATTTTGTTTCAGAGAGAAATGATCATTTTCTCATAGGCCTGCTGGACAAAGTCTTGGATTGACTATTTTAATGCAAAAAGTTTCTGGGATATCACATAGGCGTTTAAAAGCATGACATGGCCTCATTAGAACTGAATATCAAATTCTATAAGTAACTTTTTTGACATATTAGGAGCAATCGAGCAGAACAGGAAATAAACAAAATGTAAATAGCATGCTATGAAGGTTCACCATTTTCCATGTATTCAAAGACAGATCATTAGCAATTAAGAAACCACAATGTAGATGTGAAACTTGTTGCGCATTTTCCAACATAATTTTGAGAGATCTTATGCTGGCAGCTCTAGGTCCAGCAAACATTGTCTACCTATACACATTACAACTCACTAATATAGCAACAGATTTTTCTACACTAAATGAGTAAAAGACAAACAATTGTCAGGTAATAATTACATTAGCAGTTACACAATCCAAACCCTGCTACTACAGAAATATTTTTTCCATTGTCTAAGTCAGTGACCCTCACCCTCAGGTTACAATGGAACAATATTATCATTACACCAAGGCTAGATCTCAAAAAAGTAGCCAAGTCCACCAGCTCTTGGGACAGTCAAATCTATGAATTCCAAAGCTAAATCTCAGGTTACAATGGTAATTGCAATTGGAGCATATTGGATTCAACAGTAATGTGAAATCTCTTGAATAGACTGATTAAAACAAATATCTTTTGAGATCATCTAAAGCCAAAACAACGAGTTTTCTAACAAAGTAAAATGCATGTCATGTACCTGGGCTGACTTTACAAATTTAAAAAGAATCAAATCTGATGTCAGCAAAATGAAGGTTACAAAGCATTCTGTAAAAACTTATGTGGTTCAATTACTCATACAAAACTTTTAAGTACAAAAAATAAAAAACCATCCTTTTATTCATTGTCTAGTCTCTCCCCTGTGAATACCCTCTTATCCATGTGTATATCAGCCAACAGATCACCACCATTCCTGCAACACTATCCGCAATGTCATATTGTTACTTTTCACCAGTGTTAAAAACTCCCATCACCATCTATGCTCAAATTTCATGATTGAGATAACCCTACCCAGAACTGCAAAAACAAACCAAACATCCATTAAACAGCCCCAAATTGCAACCATCAATTTGCCACCACCTATCAAAGTTCAAACCTCAACAACAAAGAAGCCAGCATAAGTTGAGATTTCTCGCAAACTATGATCTCATTTATTGGATTTCTTCGTCACAATTAATGGCCAATTAAAGGCCATGAGGTCGCCATTGTTCCATCTCTTGGTGGTCTTGATTACATTTTTGTTTCTCAAGTTGAATTTGTTCCCTGTTCAAACCCCATCAACTCACCATCAACAACTTAGCTTTCTAGTTCCAAACTCAAGCTCTCAACCAGTCAAAGAGTTGTTTGATTATGTTTTCTGTAAGAAGCAATGTCCAGAAAAGATTATTGCAAGTCTAGAATTTTTAGAATCATCCTCTGTAGCCTGTGTTATTTTTGTTGAAACATTGTTGTGTGTTGGTTACTCCTTTGTAGCAACTGAGCAATGCCAGTGATGGGGTGTTGGTTAATAATATGAAATGGGGAAGGGGAGGTGAGAGAAAGTGATGGCACAAAAACATTGGATAATATGCTATTCTTGGTCATCTTTCTCTCTTGCTCACAACTCTGTTTCAATTTCACTGTTATTTTATTTTCCTTTTACCCTTAGCAACAGTGGTTCTCACTCTAGATAAGATCCATGAATTCATGTTAAATAAATTTTTCCAAGTTCAATATTACAACATAACATACATAACGGTAAGTCATAGCATAATAATAAGGTTACTTCATTATGACTAATAAATTACAGATTAAAACAGCAGAAACATCATCTTTAAAATGCAGAGGCAAGGATGCATATGTTATACCCTCCAAATAGCCCGCAATGTGGGAAGATTCATTTGCTAAGCTACCCTAAAGCAGATGGGGTACTCCAATCAAGTATTGGGAGAAATCAAGTATTGGGCGAAATGATGCGGGACAACTGCCAGGATTGTGATGTCGCAGTGAATGTGAGCCATATGTAAGGCCCACCCCAAAGGTAAGTGGCAATGGCGCAGAAGAATCAAAACTAAAACTAAAACTTCACCTTTTGATCTAAAGAACGAGGAGAACAGCAAGAACAAGATATTTTTTGCATTGACAATGAAAGCGTCTAATTACTTTCTATGCCCCATCACTTACACATTAAAATCTCATAATGATTTTCTAGCGGAGCTTAACAAAAAAAATTAACAGACGAGGGCCAACTGATCCAAAAAAATTAAGCATTAGGATTATATTGTGATGCTTTCAGAAAATGGATGATGTATGTAAAAAAATGAGATAGCTCGGGGTCCTTGGTGATAATTACCCAGTACTATAAGATTTACATCACAGTGTACTTACTTGAATGACGCCAGCTGCCTCCTCAGCAGTCATACACAAAGGACCAGGAACGTGAAGCTTAATAATTTGTAATTTTCTACCTTTAGCATCTGTAGCATTGGAAAGAATAGACAATGCTTCCATGGATCGCTCAAACTGAGGATCTGATTCATCATCAGTCCATGCTAAAAGCACCACACCAGGCTTTGCAAAACAGCAAATATTATCAACATGACCATTAGTATCATCATCACCTATAAAATTTACTGCTTTAGTTTTTATCATAAAGCAGGTTTATTTAGCTTCAATATGTAATGCACGGATAAAGAGGATGAACTTTATCGCAACAGTAATATTGCCACAAAGTATCTTAGAAGTCACATATTCAAGCAACAGAAATCTCCTCTCTATACTGCAATAAAAAGGCAGCATATATCTGACCCTCCTAGAAACTGCAATTCTTTGAATCTCATACAATGAGCCATCTTTTTTATATGATGTAGGGATTAAGTCCAAACAAATTTTGAATAGAGATACTAAAAGATAAGAAGTTGTAAACAAATCCAAACATTTAATTTGAATCCAATAAAGAGGAAGAAAGAATCCTAAGTGTTTATCTTTTACACAATTGAACAATAAATATCCACTTATTCAACCTCCACTAAAGGGACAGTGGTTTGGCTTGGCCAAGGGGTTCAAAAGCATTTCCTACTTAATAACCACTACAGAACAAGGGAAAGAACTCAGGTTCTTGGAGGAATCTAAAATGGAGGCAATCTCTTACAATAAAATCTAAATAATCCACCAATAGCCTTATAATGGGTTGAGTTTCACAGTGCCACCCAGGTAGAATATTCCCACAAAGCTTAGCATTGCTTAAACTTACTTCCTAATGGCATCTCTATATCTATTTATAAAGGACTATTGGAAAGCTGTGACAGACATAAGCTCAACCCCTACTTGAAAGGATTTTTAATTATCAGCCAAAAGTTTTTGATCCATTTAGTCATTTTGGTGCTGCCTCATGATAAACTTATTAACCTTAAACAACTTAGGACTTCACTAATATTCAACTGCTTGAACTGGGGTCATCACTTTGTCTGGGCTAAAGGTTATTTCTAACAAGGCTAGATAACTTGGCACTTGCAGAATTAGGCTTAAAGACAAATAATCTGAATTAGATCTAATCAGAATGGCCCATGAAATTTTGTTGTCTTTGACAAATTAGGATGGTAGAAGTTTGATTTTGACATGCTCACTATTTCTGATGGCAGAATGGCATGATAATAAATTTGCCATGCTGACATAGATTTCAAATCTTACCACTGATGTCAATCTTATTATCTATTTGATTAGAAGACACTCCATTATGGTCATGGCCAATATGTAACTGCTGGTTTTACGAAAGAGATGGACTAGTTTTGTAATCTTAAAAATTCTTTTGAGAACACAGTATAAAAGTTGACTTTATAGCAGTGCCTGGCTTTCCGTTCCCAGCACTTTAACATCTCTATCCCTATTCTTTCTTTTCCTCCTCCCCCACCTCCAAGTCATTTACATCCCAATAGATGTCATTTTCGTTTATAAAATCAAAATTTCCCTCCAAAGTAATTGTCAATGATATACTATGCAATACAAATTGCTTCTTGGCTACAATTATCATAATGACAGATGAAAAATACATAAAAAATATATTTGCAGCTCACGCCAACTCTACATGTCTGTGCATGTGTGAGAATGTAAGTGCAGAGAGAGAGAGAGAGAGAACCATATAGACCACGAGACAACCAAATGATCTTCTTTACTCCAAGGTAGGCCTTTAGATTGTCTTCTATTTGTTCTTTAGTCAAATGAGGATTTCTGTTCTTGTTCAGTAAGCACTCCTCGGTGGTGAGACATGTTCCTGACAAGAATAAACAAATAGAGAACCCAAAACATGAGATTGATAATAAGTTTTCTGCTAAGAAGCACCAATACTTCTCCCGAACTAAAAAATCGGCATGTAACACATGTCAGATTATCTTGCTATATTTCTTTTTGACTAAAACACACTCCGACACATTTTGGACACAGTAGACTATTTTCAAATTTTCAGCAAATAAAATTCTTCATTTAAACTAAAGAAAATTACAGTTATTTTATAAGTGAGAAACAATTAAAAACCTAAGACCCCACTATCTTCCATTTTTGCTTTATTCTATTAGGTATGTCTTCACATAACTCTTTTATATTAGCTCACTTGTATAACACTTCTTCTGTAAAATTTTTTTAGATGAAAAAACAAGATTATGCTTTTTTGTTACTAATTTAGTATAAAATTGTGGTTGCTGATCAATTATATTTTTATATTTAAATAAACTAATAATTTTAGTTAATGGATCATTAACGTGTTGTGTCCCAATTTTAGGAAAATAACATGTCAACAGGTCTGTCATGCCGTGTCCATGTCCCGTATCAATGTTCATTTTTGGTTTCCTGCATGACAAGTGTATGCACTAGTCTTCTCCAACCCACCCCCAAAATTCATGCAGGACAAAGCAGCAAAAAATCATAAATTACATTATCATTGCCACTGCCACAATCTGCAGTACATAGGTATACTGCCTGAATAATTGCACAAAATAGAAAAAATGAATACAACGTTGATCATTAAGTGGGATTGCTTCCTCAAGAGAGGAAAACAAAGTGGGTTTTTTTGATACTTCTGAAAACTATTTGCTTGTTGAGGATCATTTAAAAAACTTAGTATGAAATGTTGGTGGAATTTGACTGGTAGGAGAGGGGGAGAACTTGCACACCCGCTCCCCAACACACTTCACATTGAGAGGTCGTGTACCCCATGGCACAATGTCATTGTGAATTGTGCCATCCTCCATATGACTCCCTAAACCTAATTTTTTTAATATAAAAAATTAAACAAAATGAAAAACAATACACTAGATATTTAAACATTAGAAATTTTAATAACACAAATCAAATACTGAATAAAACACACTTAAAAGATTATAAATCAATTATGTTCTGCATAGTGGCGGCCTCCTATTTCTCTGTGGTCATTGTCGCACATTTGGTGTAGGCTGCTCACGAGAGGGTTGGCAACTCAATGTTGTCTTTCCACTTTGCTAATATTTCTCTGCCAAGGAGAAGAGAAAAGATGACAACTCAAAGAAGAGAAATAAACGAAGAAGAAAATAACAATTCAAAATCGTCTTTCCACTTTGTAGATATTTGCCTACCAAGAAGGGGGAAAAAATGATGACATCGAGTTATTTTGTTCGTCCACACATTATTTCTGCCCATTATTTTATAAGTGTATCTATATAAATTCTTTGAAAAGTGTATACTAGTTTTTTGATACGGTACTTTTCGGTATAAATTATAAAAAAAATTAGTATTAGGGTTTGGGATTGAAAAGTATTTACTAAAATAAATGGGAAGTCATGCCCAGGGTAGATTGACTTCTCTCTGAAAAGAGATAAATTATTTGCCTTTTTTCTCTACTATAAAGTTGTACATACTTTGTATAGCAAATTATTATTGAGTTGACATGACAACTTAATGCACCCTTGTAGATTGAGTTGTCATCTCTACTCTGTGCTACTTTGTAGATAGATCAAAGTATGTACATGTTGCGTCCGCGGAATCTGGTCGTCCGTTTATCAAAGCACGAGCGGCTTTAGGGGGCGGGCAGATTCGGGCAACACAAAGTAACGGAGTTCGAGCAGAGAAATAGGAAATGAGAGAAAGAGTACACAGATTTACGTAGAAAACCCCGTTTGTTCAAAAAGAGGTGAAAAACCACGGTAGCGGACGAATAGTCCGAGAAATCTCACTATTATGATGAAAGAGCACAAGGAAGGCCTGGGAAGTTGTGCGCTTTCTCAGGGAGTTTCGACGTCAGAAATCTAGTTTCTTCCCTCACTCTTTTCTTTTCTTTCTTCCCTCAATTCTCTGGCTCAAGCGTACACGGGTTGAAGATTCAAGATCAGAATCAGGACCCTTCCCTAGCAGCCAGGAAGGGGTATTTATAAGGGCAACGGTGCCGCTAGAGAGGCGACACGTGGCGTTGGCGTGTCAGGACTGTCTGCCACCACCGCCACTACTGTAGGTGCGGCTGTGACAGGGGCACCTGTCACAGCCTGCAGATTCGGCGTTTAGGGGCGCATGGCCTGTAGGTACGGCGTGTCAGAGACCGTTAGCTGCTCGTGGCAGCGCGTGCCGAAATGTCGTCTGAGCTGGCATCTTGGGCTATTTTGTCTTTTCTGGAGGTCCTCGTCCTTTCGTGAGTCACAGTGTCCTCTCGGACAGCCAGTGCCGTCCTTAGTTGTGAAGCTTGATTACGCGGGGGCTTCGAACAAATCTAGCCATTTTGGCCTAATTGGGCTTGCGGGCATCTTGGACCGGTTTGCCCACATAATTCTTTGGGCCTGTGATTATAATCTTGGGCCCTAGGTTCCGAGACCCATCATGAGCCCCCCATGTTAAACGGTTCAAGGACTCAACCGTTTGACATGACTTGCGAACGTCTTCCCATTGTGGGAGTCCGCGGCCTTCATTTTTAGTTGACGAGAAGCATGTCCGAGACCTCTTCACAAACCCGAGACCTGTCTTTCACCGCCGTTTCATTTCCCCGCGAGGCATTAAATGTGGTATTTGATTGATTTGACGTCACTTCGGGAACCTCCAAAGCCTGTGCCTGTCTACTGCATATGGGGCATTGACACGTGGCACGGTCATAATGAGGGCGCCTTTTCGCTTGTTTGAAAATTTCTTTAAATTCTTCGTCACGTCCTTATTCATTCTTCCCGTTTCTTCTCCCTATCCTTGACGTTCTCTGAAATTCTTCACGCCGCTTCGCTTTCGTTCCTTGCTGCTATAGCTCCTGGCGTTAATGATATTGTCTCTTCTCTTTCTTCTCAAGATCTTGAGCAGATCAAGGCGAGATATGGCAAGATATGGCATTCCGGAGTCCGACTCGATGGTGGTTCCAGGAGCTGCAGAGAGGGCATGCAGTCCTCCGGGCGGTTACATTGCCATATACGAAGTTCACCTCAAAGGTGGACTTCGTTTCCCCGTTCCCGAGGAGCTCCTCCGTCTGATGAAGGAGTTGGCCGTCCCGTTCACGAGGCTTCAGCCCAACGCCATCAGGTACCTAGTATCCTTGTGCGTATTCGCACGCTACCACAGCAAAGTTCTCGAGGCGGTCATGGTGAATGTTATGTTTCGCTTCACTCATAACCTTGATTGGATTGTCATGACCCCCCGCCCTGAGTTTGCTGAGATGAGCAGTGGGAACCCAGATTCCACCAAAAGGTGGAAGGACAGGTTCTTCTTTCTTAAGGCTGCTGAGGACTGGAAGCTTTCGTCTGTATGGGGAAACGTCGCGAGCAAATATGGCTCCGGCATTACTGACGAGGAAAGAGAAGCCGCCAGGGAGGTTACGGACTTGATGCTGGCAAATCTTGGCAGCTTCAACGTGGGGAAGAAGAATATCTGGTTGTCTCCTGAGAAGCTGGCTGAAGCCAAGTGGGTAACGCTGTCTAGAGATTCTGCCATTGCGGCTTCGAAGAAGAAGCTGAGGAAAAGAGAGGGTCCTCTCGTTATCCAGGAGCCGTCCGAGAGACCTCTAAAGAGCCCGCGGACTGAGGCCCCAGAAGGTCCACTGAATGTCATTGGTGAGTCCTCGTCAGGGGATGACCACTCCGTGATTGCTCCTATAGTTAGGAAGGCCACAAGGTTGGTCTCTGGCCCTACCGCGGACTCTAGGGCCACCGCTCCTTCTTCTGGCACCGAGGTCCATCATGAAGTTTCGGTCATCTCGGTCGGTCCTTCGTCTGACGACCCCATCGCTCTTGACGTCTCGGAGGAGGCGACCTTTGATGGCGGAGCCTTGCGAGGTGGAGGCGACCGCCACTGCTACCGCTGAGGATCTTTTTGACATTCTCAGCGGTAGTGAGGCTGGAGCCGCGGTCTCAGAGGTCCTGGCCACCGCCGGGGCCTTTGATGTTGTGGAGCCCCCCATTCCTGAAGGTCCTCCATCCAGGGCTGCTTTTGATGTTTCTGCGGCGTCCGCGGAGCGCCCGTCCGTGCCTGAAACCTCAAGGGAGCCTGGCCCAGCTCAAGATCCTGTACTTTCTAAGGTACTCCGTCGTTCCCTGCTTACCTTGCTTTCCGTCGCTTGTACCCAAGTCACCTTGGTTCTTTTCGCAGTTCCAGGATATGATTGATGGTCTTGGCCAGCTGATGGGCGACTACGCCCAGTCTCGTTCGGAAGCGGAGTCTTTGAGGGCCGCCCAGGAAGAGAACCAGCGGCTTCACGCGACGCTTGCTTCCTCTGAGGAAGCCCTGAGGCTCTTAGAGGTTCGATATGGCTTCCTGCTGGAACGAAACCTTCAGCTGGAGGAGACGTTAAGGACCTCGGTGAAGGTTGCTGACATGGCCCCCCTACTGGAGGCCAAGTTTTGGGATGGCATCCATTTATGCCGCCTGCTAATGCGGGTCCTGTATCCGCGGTTTCCTACTGCTGTGTTCGATCCGCGTAACTCGAGCGCTGCGCGCCTTGAGGATGTGTACGGTCTTCGAGACAGGCCATTTCCTAGGTCCTCGAGTCCAAGCTCCTCGGCGGGTCCTCACTTGTCGGACCAGCTGGGAACTTCGAGCCATGGAGGGAACTCTTCATCTTTAGAAGAGCGATCTGGGGCCGTTCCACCTCAAGGTCCTGGCGAGGGATAACTTTTGTCTTTGGTTCTTTTTCTTTTCCATTATTGTATTGCCTGTATGAATAAAGAGGAGATTCCTGAGTTTGTCACAAGTGCCTCTCTTATTTTTATTTTTATTTTACTCGGGTAGATCCGAGTGTTGCTCACGGCCTCCCGAGCCGCTCGGACGAGCCCAAATTTTGATATGACCTCTAGGGTCCGACCTCTAGGGCCGCTCGGTCACAGTCGAGTTTTTGAGTTTTGACCTCAGGGGTCCGACCTCTTGGGCCGCTGGGTGGGCAACCGAGTTTTTGGTGCCTGACCTCAGGGGTCCGACCTCTTGGGCCGCTCAGGTTGGCGCCCGAGTTTTCGTTTGTTGGGGATAACCCGTCTTTTACTGGTAGTATTTCCTAAGGTGAGCGGCGTTCCAAGTCCAGGGTACCAACTTGCCCTCCTGGGTGAGCAACTTATAAGCTCCTCCTCGGAGGATAGCCGAGACCAAAAACGGTCCGTCCCAGTTTGGTGAGAGCTTGTTCCTGCTGGCTGTTTTACCCATGGCTTCCACGCTTCTCAGTACGAGATCCCCAACCTCGAATTGTCGCGCTTTTACCTTCTTGTTGTAATAGCGGGCCACTCGCTATTGGTAGGCCGCCGTCCTAAGCCTTGCCTGATCGCGAACTTCTTCGAGGGCATCGAGGCTTTCTCGGAGCCTCTGGCTGTTATCCGTTGTGCTGAAGCACCCAACCCGAGGGCTTGTGAGGCATACTTCTATTGGGATGACAGCTTCGACCCCGTAACAAAGGTTGAAAGGGGTTTCTCTTGTCGGCTCCCTGGGTGTTGTCCTTTATTTGAATAGTATTGATTAATTGAATGAAATTTGATCAATTGTGATCTTTTTCCTCTCTCTTAGTCTCTACTTCTCTCTCTCCCTTGGTTTCTCCTTCTCCTCCCCCTGGTTCTCCTTCTGTTTCTCTCCCTCCCCTAATTTATCCTTCCCCTCCCCTACTCTTCCCTTTCTCTACATCAAATTTGGTATCAAAGACCTATCCTATAGTTTGTCAATAGCCTGATTGTGTTGAAGAAACCCTCTCTTCCAGTCTAGTCGTCCCCATTCTACCTCCATCTCTTTCTCGATTCCATCTCAAAAACTACCTTTTTATTCTTCTTCTTCTCCTCATTTAAACACTCATTACAATAATCGTATTGTCTCTCCTCAATCTTCTCCTTTTAGATCAGATTCCATGTCGACAAGAATCGTGTAAGTTTATAATCTGTCCCTCCGTGCATCCCATCTAGATATCAAGGAATTTTTCTCCTTTTCTGGGGATATAGAATATGCTGAATTGCATAGTGAGAGTGAATGCTCCGAGATTGCATATGTCACCTTCAAGGATTCTGAAAGGGTAGAAATAGTAGTTCTTCTTTCAGGTGCAACAATAGTTGATCAAATTGTCACAGTTGCTCTTAGTCCCAACCACCCAGGAAGAATTAATGCGGACATTACAAATATTTCAAATTAAAAGAGATTTGCTGTTATTTTACTTGATTTTATTTTATTTGAAAGATTATGATTTTATTGGAAAGATTATAATTTTATTTGANTATTTATTGCTCATTATAACTCACTTATCTATATGAATTTAGTTAAACTTTAGCCAAGTTTTCATAAAAGAGCATGAATATAATAATTTTAAATTTATTATACTCAAAAATTAAAAATATAAAATTATTAACCTTACTGAAAAAAATTTCTAAATCCGCCCTTGCAGAAGACTCCAGTTTCACACTCAAGAAAAGCTTCCATGCAAGAGGGTCTCAATCAAGTCAATTCAATGAACTTATCCTCTAATGAGCATTTGCATATTTTCCAAAGTATCATCCACAATAGTGATCATGATCTCAGTCACATCCCTACCATTAATGGCATCTTAGTAATCCTATGGCCAGAAATTTGTGAAATCAAAGCTTACAAGCAACTAAAACTCAAGAACATGATCTCATTATAATTTTATAGGTGTTTTCCCATGGTCCAGTAGTTTTACCATGCAAGTAAAAAATTACAAACAATCATGGAAAACATTACCAGAATCGATATCGATATTAATATTGGTATCAATTGTAATCATATTGGTAGCAGTATCGATAGCAATCACATTGGTATTGGTATATCAAACAATACATACAGACATCATATATATATTTAAAGAAAAAAAAATCTAAAAATCATAAGTTGATAAAGTTATATCGGCCGACATATCGGTTGTATAGGCCGATATATAAGCCAAATATTTTCCGATATATCAGCTGTATCGGCTAATACGAAAACATATCACAATATTATCGTAATATCGAGAAATATCGATATTAGAGCCCTCCAATACCAATACGCATCAGCCGATACATATTGGATCGGCTAATATTTCCATCAATACACAATACATAATAAATATCAACGCCATAAATAAACATATGATGGTAACTACATCAGAAGAGCACTCCATCTTACCCAGTACAATTGTCTCGTAGGGCACATGACTAATAGAACATATGGCAAACTCCTACAACAAAACACCATATTTACTCCCTTACTAACCTTTCTTGCAACAAGGATGTCAAGACTCCAATCTTCGTAACAGCCATCACCGGTACCTTGGAAATTCAACGGCGATAAAAGAATACCACTATCAATAACCCAAACTTCTTACATGAGAACACAAGCATTCTAAAGCGATGTACATTTAGAATCTCGGTCAAGTATTGATTCCAAAGTTTAGAGGCAGTCTTGGGTTTATTCAGTCATATAGCAGTGTCAAATACTTCTCGCATGATTAAAACAGTCTTCAGAGGTTAATTCTCTCCTCCACCACCCCGAGGAAACCCCAGCCGAGGGGTGTTGGGTAATATAACAAGGAAAAACTAGTGCCAAACTAACAAAAATCTTGCATCTGACAATGAATAAACAATAAAATGAAATTCATCTTTTACCAATCATGAAAAATAAAACAGTATACAAACATACGAGCTGGAACTGTAACTCATATGAAGCCATTTGACCTGGAAGGCTAGTAATATAATGGTATAGATGTGCGGAAAGAATTGCTTGAATCAATTAAATACTTACCACCCCAACTATTGAAATTCCAGTCAATACCAGCAAGATTTTGTTCGAGAGAAGCTGAACTTGATTTGCTCTTCTTCACAACAAACTATTTGTATAAAGCCATAATTTCACAAATTACTAAAATCCTCAGTTAAACACACTCCAATTTAATTTTTTCAAACTAGAAAAGAAAAACAAAAGAAAAAAAAGCGGTAATGCTCACAGTAGGCCCTGTATCACGAAACCATGAATCATTCATACTCATCTCCACAACCCTGATATTAGGGGGTAATTGGCTCCGCGCACTGGTCCACTGGACATGTTATGAAAGAGTAGTTTTCAAACTCATGAGACAATTGTTTATTGATGTGCATGAACCCATGAAGAGTTTTTTTTTTTTTTTTAACATAAACATTTACAATTGTTTACTGATGTGCATGAACCCATGAAGAGTTTTGAACATAAACATTCTCTTTACTGACCTGAGAAGCACTAGCACAGATAGTCACAGGCTCAAACTTTGAAATTGCAGTTGCTACTTTGGCAAAGACATGTTGAGCATGCACTGCACTGTCTCGCCAGTTATCTGGGCGTTCCTGCAAGAGCTCAAGTTTCATACACTAGTTATAACAGATACACCACAAACTGCAATGGAATGCAATGAAATGCAATAAATTTAATCGAAAAAGAATTTAGCTTTTTTGTCCTAAAGTAAGCAAAAACAATGATCAGTCAGCCAGGCCAATGATATGAATCACTTGCTGAATAAGCAAGATCACAAGGATGTCTCATAGAGTTCATCCTGGTTAAAAACCTGCTTGGTCAAGCCTCATCTTTGCAAATGGTTATCTTAGATTTCTCCAGTAAGTGTTATAAAATAGTACGTACAATATTACCATAAGATAGAGAATTCCTTTTATTTCCAGTTCCAGCTTCTTGAATAGCCAAAAGTCACTTGCAGAAAACATGTTTGGCCAGACTTCAGCTTCTAAGTAGCTTAATCGAGAATGATAATGACAAACTAAAAAGGTTGAAATGACTCATTGTCCTTATGAAAACTGATAATATGGCTGCATATGCTATAGGTAGATATAAAAATATGTTGCATGGAGAAAAGAGATGATAATGATAAAGGAAAAATATGTAATATCCTAGATTTTTTTTCGGATCAATTTAATATTAATTGTGATTTTTTGGTAATTTGGATGTGGCAAAAATTAATTAAATATTAAGAAATTTGGAAGAATATTTGGAATCAGTCGGACTGGCACCCGAAGTATGCACATGCTATCGCCCGAATATCNATCACAAGCTAATCAGGCCTTGGATTTGGACTCAGATTGGACATCGGCTTTGAAAATGGTCCGAATCACCTCTGTTTTGTTAATATATATATTAATATATATATATATATACATTCCGATAAGGATTGTTTTCGGAATTTGAACATTTATTTTGGATTTGGATATTTGCTTTGAATACGAAACTACCATTAAATTTTGGATCTTGGAATTATATTTGATTTATTTTATCGGCGATTTGAATTTATTCTGTAATTTGACTAGATTTTCATCCATTCAACCTTCCATCTGATTCATTAGAATCATTTTGTCTAAACATGATACTTGATGAGCATTTGGCTCATGTTTTCTATTTTAACCATTCAGAGTAGAAGGTTCGGATGCACTGCAGGAGTTAAGATGTAATCCGTCAGCCATTCATCCGATTTGGTGAATCTCAGTTTGTTATGGTTTAAATTAGAAATTAATATGATTGTATTATGAAAATTGGTCGGGTATAGGCTCATGGTTATATTTTGGAATCAGTTGGGATATTTTATTATATCTGATTCATGATTTTGGCTAATTTATTACGTCTCTTACGATAATCGTAGAGCAAGTCGTCTTTATATTGTCCGGTCCTATAAAGGTTTTGATTTGTCAGGTCCTGTATATTTTGGTTTGTCACACCCGAATTTCGGGACTTGGTATTATCTGTGAAATTTATTTGGGATTTTAAATTTTAAGAATTATAATTAATTATTTAATCGACCTGCTTGATCCGAGTTCGTGACAAAATATAGAGTGGATAGTATGCTCTATCTCTCACTTATTGGGGAGAAACCTTCTGATCTACTGGTAATTGTTTGACAAATGACAATAAAGAGCATTATGGAAAATTCTTTGATTTTACAATCACAAATCACCAAATATATGGTGACAATTACATTGTATCTATATTATGTAGTACGCACATCAAAAGGCACTGCCAACTGATTAATAGTCAATTGTTTTGGTCCCTCATAAGTAACCTTTGTATTCATTCACTACAAAATAAATATACAAGTAGTGCTACCCAAATATTTTCAATGGTTCTCATTAATTTTACTGCTATAAAATTTCAGCTTCAGATCAGTAAATCTACTGACAATAATACCAGCAAATTCTTCTTATTACAGAACATGCAAATATTTCTGAACTTCCCAATGTACAAAAATGTAGGTAATATTGTTCCTCTTCAAATACCATCGATAGCCTGCTTCTCTCTCCAATGATGACAGATCCAACACGACTTACATTGCCAGACATAGGGGTTTCCACCAACATAATTCATGTCAAGACGTTCCTCCAAACATCAATCAAGAAAGAACATTTGGTAAACAGACATTCCCTGTCTTCCTTAAGCACAGGACAGAAACTTGAGCAGACGAAAGTGTTGGATTGCTAACCCATGAAGGCCCACAGGACATTTTTTTCCTGGACAAGAAACAATGGCAGTAAAATCTATCTTAATTTCCATTTTTCTCATTTTCGATTATAACAAAAATTATGAGTACATGAAAACCCCGGAAACAGAAAACTGCTGAAGCTATGGAATACAAAAATACATTGGTAGGAAAGCGGTTCACTTATGGGAAAGTATTGGCATGAGCCCTTACATTCTTCAAAAGAAATAACACCCCATATAGCAAATCTACATTAGGTCTTGAGCCAATTGTTAACCAACAGCCAAGGGATGAAGTCATGTTTAGGCAACACAATGCCTTCCTACACAATTACTAGGGGACAGTAGGACCAGCCAGCCCAGAGAAATGCTGAGCACAAGAGATTGTGATATTATCATCATTTGCTGATTTCCCCTATTCTTTATCTTCATTTTCCTCCAAGAGATTCCCATTGCTTAATGATAGGCAGTATCCTCAGAAATTGAGGAAACACCCTTCCATTACCATAAACAAAGCGAGACAGTAGAGCTAGATCAGGAAATCAGAACTCCTGATCGATTCTGCAGATCATGGTAAATTGAACAAGAAGCATCATGCCAAATGCTAGTGCCTCTTCAGTTACCAATGTTCTTGGTAACAAAAGACCTGAAGTCTTACTTTAAGCACTTCCTTCCAAGTCCAGGCGGCATCTTGGGGAACTTATATAGGCTGGATAGAGGGAGCCTTTTGAGTGAACTGTATTTTTGACCCTTTTAAACCATAGCCAATGTGTTTAGCAGCGATGTTCCGAGTTATGTCTAGTCAAGGCAGAGAACTTTCAAGTTCTGAGACATCAAATCCTCAAGCCTCCCTTTCTTAGCCGAACAAAGATCTTCCCATTTCACTAATTCCTTCTTAAAAAATTCAACCTCCCCTACCCATAACAAACACCTGCAAATGGATAAGATCTCCATGGCCACAGCAGATGGTAGCATAAACATTCCATCCCAGTAAATTTGAAGCCAAAAATGACAGAGTTGAACAATTGAAGCTTCTCAGCATAGCTCCAAGAATCTAGCTTGCAAAGCCTCAACCATATCAAGAAATTTCTGTACAACAGAATGTCATTCCATTGCAAATATTCTAGAGGAAAGCAAAGCCACACCGAGATATCTAATGCTGAGAGTACTTTTACAACTCCAGCAGGTTCACAAAAGTCAGCTTCACATCACTAGGAAAGACCCCCAAAGAAGCACTACCTTTACAAGAATTAGATTTAAGCACTGAAGAAGTATCCAGGGCACCTTTTGTCAGCTCAATGGAAGACCCGTCAGACTTGGAGAACACAATCATCAGCAATGCCAAGATGAGTAAGTTTCATAGCTCTAGGCTTAGATGAAACTGAACTTGTTAGAATCCAGCATCTTTGTAATGCTAGAAAATACTCCACAGCCAACAATAAAGATAGGGGGAATGGGGTCCCCTTGCTTTGGCCTCTTTTCCCATCAAATTAACAATGTAAGTCGACATTAAAGAAGTTAGACTAAGATGCTGATTCAACACATGCCAGTATTCATTGGGTGAACTTCTGAGGAAAGAATATCACTTCATGCAGGCACCTTAAGAATCTCCAATCAAGAATATCATTAAGTGTTCCTAACATCATTACAGGGCAAAGGGGAGAAATATGAGCTCTACAGCACCTCTGACCAGATCCTGACATATCAAGATAATATCTTATATTCATCTTTCCTGAACAAGGGCACCTTGATGCACACCAATAGCAGTATTCAAAACACCTTTCAACCTGTTAGTGAGAACTTTTTAATGCACTTATACAGCACATCACAACAAGAGAGAGGCCTAAAGTCAGAAGCTTATTTGGATCAGCTATTTCAGGAACTAAAGTGATAGTAGTGCAGCTCATTTGGTTAAGAATGCAACCTGGTGCAAAGAAGTTAGTCATAGCATTAGTAACATCAAAGCCCACCACATCCCAAGAATGCTTATGGAACAGGGAATTGAGGCCACCTGATCCCAGGGCCTTATCACTAGGAATATCAAATAAACCCTGCTTAATCTCAACTGCTGCATCTGGGGAGATCAAGGCTTGTCTCCATAAATCATTCAAAATGGGACCATTTTTCCTTTTCTATTGGTGAGAGAGATGAATTGACCTCTTGGACACCCTACTGCCTAACAATTCAGGGTAGAATCTGACCTATTCATTTGCAATTTGCCATTTTTAAATCAACTCTTCTCCCTGCTAATTGTAGAGAGAGGAAATTTGATTTTGCATGCTTCTACCTTTTAGTAGAACATTACGATATTCAGAATTGCAATCACCATTTTCCACGACGCAGCCAGTGACCTAAGCTTAAGAAAGCTTTCCTCCACACGCACTATGCTGTCATCTCCAATGTTATTAGGATAGTCAAACAACTCTAGCAGTAGTTGCTGCAATGTTTCCCTAGCAAGCTAAAAACAAGTACAATCCTCCAAAATTTCTGCTTATTAAACAGCTTGAATTCTGGTAACAATTCCAATTTAGTCACAAGATTAACATACAAACACCCTCGAGTATTCTGCCCAAAACTTACTGACAATCTCACTTTGATCTGGGTGCTTAATCCACATTGAATGTCCTTATAGATGGGTCACCGCGAGGGGATTGCAACTGGAGATGACTTGAAGAAGAAAATCAGCTTGAGAAGTACCACAGTTCATGACCCAATTCCCATTTACCGCACCAAATCTATCTTGAATTGATTCTTACAAGACACACTTCTGGGTATAAAAACCATCAACATATCTCATGTCAGTCATATCAGTAAGATAAGTAAAAATCTGAATAAAAAGAAACTTGTCCCAGAGTAGCCTCATTTTCATAAGTCTACCCTCTTGCTGAAACACTTTGAAATCACCTAGTCAAAGCCAATGCCTAGAGTGGATAGAAAGAATGCAGATAAGGTCCTCCCACAATTTCCTCCTCTGATAAATTATATTAGATCCCAAAACAAAGTTGGCAGACTCATCACTTTTCATGTCAACAGCATAATTGCATTGACACTCCATGAAGTACATCTGTGATGAGATATATCCAAGTACCAATAGGACTGACTTAATACCCAACTACTAGACTACTATCAAATATTTCCCCTCCAACTTGCTCTTCACTTTTTGTCTTCCTCCCCCAAATTGGTCTCCTTATTCTTTCCGAAATTTAATGGTTGTTCCCATGATGCCTGTGCAACACACTTCAAAAAATATCCAAAGACTATTGCACCGCTTCTTTACTTCGAGAATGAACAGTATCTTCACTGGTCGATTTCTCACATGTGCCAAAGTCAGTTGCTTGGTCACGGCTGCTTTTTCCCCCCAAAACCGCCACCACCTTGATTTTCGTGCTTTTCCTGCATCTGCAACCTGCTTGAATTCCACCCAATTGGACATCCTACTTGCAAATTCAAAACAGATCTTCACCCAGGCCCACCACTGAGAATGCGACCTTTTCTACACAAATAACTCTTCAATTTGAACTGATTTATCAATACAGTATACCATCTTAAATTCACAAAATCGCCAGTGAATTTCCAATTTCCAGAAACCTGCTCATGCCAAAGATGGAGGGGCCGAACAACAAGTCCAATCCACATGCAGTCACTGACATTCACTAAGAGCCCCATATCAACACAAGGAGACACCAGCCCAACAGAATTCTTTCGACCATTGATCTTTTAAGTCCCATGCTCCACCTCTCACAACCCGGCCAACAACATAAAAATAAACCCAAAATCCATAATTGCCACACTGCACAAAACTTTGTTAGTGACACCACAGCATGAATATAAAGATAATCATCCCAAAATACGGTCAAATTCACTCCAATTTGACCTCCAACTTCTCCAACTTGTTCAACCACATAATTCAATGGCAACATCCAACCATATAATTCAATAGCAACCACATAATAACCATAAACCCTATGTACTACAATATAATAAAAACCAAAACAGTGAATGGCCCCTTGGCCACGCGGCATCAAGTAATACATGCCAAATATACTTAAAACATTTCAAATTGTTCTTTCCCTACAACAATGTAATACAAAACAACATCTTCTTTATCAAAGACCTACCAACAATGAACACCCCCAGTTCAAAATTTCCAAGAAGAACAAGCCAGCTACCATGAAAGAGTAACAAGGCAATGTGAGACAAAAGCACGGCAAGTAAACGTGGGACATAACAATAATCATGAACATCAAAACATGCAAAGGAATAAATGAACAAATGAATTAAAGGGTGGTGATAACCTTACTGACTAAAACAATTACATGAAAGCCGGCTTACACTCTACTCTGTAAACTAAGGACATACTCTACTATTTAAACTTGTAGGTGGTTGTCTAAATGTCATCCATATAGACAAGGTCTTGCCTGCTATTATTATCCACAGGTGAGCCTCGTATGACCTTATATTAATATATTGTGACATTTCATAATAAATATATTTTCTGTTAATTTCTTACAATAAATCATTTCAAAATGGAAAAAAAAAAAAAACTCCACAGTCAGGTCAGGCTTAGTCCTTAGTTCCCATATTCGGGTTGATGACGTTTGAATTCTGTTTTCCAATCGGGTCAAGCAGGTCGTAACGGGACCATACCCAACATTATTATTTATGTGGCATTGAGGTTGCTAGGAGTTGTCGTAGGAACTTTCTTTTGCAAACAAAGTATATTGTATATTTAATTCAAAAGACCGGTATTTGGAATCAAAACCTTGGGGCACTTTCATGAATCCATGAATTCAGTTATCTCCTAAGGATTTTGAGATCTGCACTACTCTTGAAACGTACCGATAACTAGTCGGTATGCTATGACTCATCCAATTATTGCCTTGTCGGTTTGTGTTGTGAGCCAAATTTTATCTTCTCCTCTATTTCTCATTAGGAAACTGCAATACAAATTATGAGATATCTCAATAGTAAACCAAGAAGAGACTTAATATACTACAATGATCATAGTCACAATAATCTAATGTTGATGGGTAGGATTGTCATATGATCTCAAGTCTTACCACAAACTATATGTGTTTTTATTGGAAGCAACATTCCTCGTGAAAGAGTAAGAAATATAATACGGTTGTACGGTCAAGTAAGTATTCTGAATATCATATATTGACACATATTACATGTGAAATAATATATTTTCGGTAGTTACTTGATTCTCTTGATTACAAGAGTTTTAGACCTTCTCAGCTACAGTGTGATAATGAAATAACTATCCACATTGCATCAAATATAATATATCAGTATCATATAAAGCATATAGAGGTAGATTATCATCTTTTTGATGAGAAGTTCAAACACAGCTTAATTCAAGTTTGTATGCGATGACCAGCGATCAGCTTGCATACATTTTTATAAGTCATTAACTAAAGTTAGAGTTGCGTATATTTGTAGGATGTTGTGGATAATCAACATTTATACTCCGGCTTCATTGAACGGGTTAAAAGATTTTTACAGAACACAAGTAGGGTATACGCTAGTATATGCTTTCTTGTAAGGGTAATGTGGTCTTTTGCACGATATTATATATGACTGTATATATATAAATATATATACACACGAGTGGATGTAAACCCTAATGTCTGGGAGGGTTCACAAATCTGCCTCTCTTATTTTATTTCCCTTATTTTTACAGGCCCCAAATCAAGAAGACCCAATTCATATCTAATCACTGAAGAAAAACAACAAAGAAGTCACCAATGATTTTTTCCTGCCCAGAAAATAATAGTTCCAAACACAGCAACTCTTCAGAGAATCAATAAGAGGAGAGAACAGGGCCAGAAAAGGAGGGAAGGATGGAGAGCTTACCGGCCAACCCATCCAACACTGGGAATGGGGTTCCCACTCAGCAGGCATGCGATATCCTTGGAGTGCCGGCGTCCCTTCCAAGTCCATGGCCACCCCAAACCTCCCTCTGCGCTGAGGCAGAATACGTAGCCCCTTCGTTCCAACTGGGAAAATACCGAAAATTAAGAGCGTGCCCCGCGGCTTACACGACAGCGGTCATAGTAATTTGCCGTGTTCTCAGCTCCGCAGATATTTCGTGCCTGCTCAGCCTAAGTGCAGCTGCCTAAAGTTATTGAATTGAAAACAAAATTTAAATAGTAAGTAATATTTTTAAATAGT